>VZSC01002419.1:409715-424038 GCA_013398225.1 Steatornis caripensis | reverse complement strand
AAAAAAAAAAAAAAAAAAAAAAAGAGTCAAGGGCAGAATTTTCAAACATCAGGGCAAACAATAGGCCCCTAAATCTGTACTAGGACACATTAATTAAAGCCCCACCCCTCTTTAGGAGTCTATGACAGTTAAATAGGATCATTTTGGTTTAATAAGATCTATTTTGGTTAAATCCCAGGCAACATACCTATGAAGCAGTTTGCAGACATTTAAGAGCCGAGCACAGCACGTCTTTCCACGAGAGCTGCCCACCACTGGAAACTACGGGGCTGTCACTGTTGACTGAGATACGCTTGTGTCCCCTTGCAACACAATTCCTCCGAGCAAGCCCAGAAAAGGGTTTATTATTTGTCAGTCTTGCCAGTGTTGCCTCTGGCAAAACTCACTGCAATAATCAGCCTGCACTGCTTACCTTGCTGCATAAATCCATCCCTACATCTGTCTGAATAACCACGGAGTCACTTTTTCTTCCTAGTTGTGTGATGCAGCTTCTGAAAACGCATCACTTCAGGACAGAATAAAAAACAAACAGCGAGGCTAGCTCTAGCACAAACAAGAGGACTGCCCCTCCTAATCTCCACATCATCACACTTGGCTGTAAAAGGTGATGGTCACAACAGCAAGAGCTGTCAAGGGTTAGTTTTATCATGGGGTTTACCTAGCGGGAATCTTTAAGAAAATTAATCCAGGCTTCAGGTGAGGATGCCAAACTGTGTCAGTGATGTTAGGCAGGGGTCACTAAAGTGCCCTTTCCACACTTTTAAAGAATTTAAGCTTACATTTGTATTGGAAGAGGGAGAAGGTAGACAGCTGAAAATAGAGATTATTCCTGAATTTTGGGGCCAGATGTCTAGCAGCTGAATACAAAAGACCTCTTTCCTTCCCTAATCAATCAAAACAGACATTTCAGGAAAAGTGGGCACCTCCAGATGTTGTCCTGAATCACCTGCAAATATCCAAGGTATTTAGAATGACCTTTAACCAGATGACTGGCAGAGAGAATCATCCCACTCTTAGAAACAGTTCACTGTCTGGCCTTAAATAAATCGATTGCATGTGATCAGCACTAGAGAAGAAGAAAGTTTTCTGCTCCTTTTCTTTTCATGTATAGAGGTATTCTATGAAAACAGGCAGAAGTATTGGCCGTTAGCCAGGGTGAGGGGAGGGAAAAAAAGTTGATACTTCTTTCTTTATAGGGAAATGAGATCACTGTACCACAAAAAACACTGCAAGTAAGTGAGAAAGGGAAATTTTCAGTTGGACCTGGGGACAGGTATTAGGATATTATTCCAAAATAACACAAATACCTGACAAAATATTTGAAGAAAAGCTTTCATTAGAGAAAATTAGGGATTGTCACAGGTCAGAAGGAAGAGAAACAGCCATCTAAGGGCTTGACAGAAAATGTAATATTCCCCTCCCTTGCCTTTGAAGGTCACCTTTATCCTTGGTGAGATTATCCCTCTGCAGAAGGGGTAAGCAAACAATAATGCATCGCATATATCTGCTGATCTTCTGTACAGGACTAAGTTTCCCATGACGTTCCTTGGTTTTTCCTCCTGCTTATCAGCTACTGATACTTCTCTGCATGTCCAGAAACTAGTTGATTTATATCGTAAGAGCGGCTAGGTGTCTATAACCTGATTAACTAGTAAAAGTTTCCTCTGCCTGTAGATCTGTTTTTAGGAACCATCGTTTGAACGAGGCAGCACCAAGGATGGATTAAAAAACCACGGGCGAAGCGCAAGCTACAGATGGATCATCAAAATGAAATCGGATTTTCCGAGGCCCCTTTCCGCATACCCCCAGTGCTGTGCTCCCCAGGTGCTGTGCTCATGCCCCATGGATAGCATGAGCTGCAGTACAAAGCACAGCTGGCAGCTAATTTGGATTTAGCCATTTCACACTCGCAAGACCGGGATTCAAAGCCAAATACCCGGGCCCTCTCCTACTTTCCAACACAGAAACAATTTAAAACAGATCTAACACCTATGTAGTACTGATTTGGTTATCTTCAAAATCCCCATTGTTCTGTTTAAAGAGCATATCCTCCTAGAATAGCCTCCTTTTGATAAACAACTCCTTCTGCATGTCAGCCAAACAACAGTTTTGGTCTTTATCACAAGTGGACCAGCAGCAGAAACAGTGTGTGGCGAAGTGGGGGAGGAGGGGGTTTTAGCTGAAAATAGAGTTCATTGTCAGCTGGACTTTAGACTCGGGTTTTTAAATAGGTTTTGGAATGTGGATATGAAGCAGTTAAAAGAACCCTACCTCCAGCCCTTAAAGGAAGAAACGTCTGTTCACACGCTTAAAAGCATAGTAGGACCTCAGGTAATGGGGTCATTTATGTGTTGTACACAGAAGCTTCCTCTAAAAGAAGGTCAAAATATACAGTAAACAAAATAGTAATTTCTCAGGAAACAAACAAATTAAAAAAACTTTCTTAAATAGAAATACACAACTCCAAAGGACCCGTTTAAAAAAAAAAAAAAATCAAAAAAGAGAAGATTAAATTTAAATGCATAAAGTTGCGTAGACCAGAGATTTCTGTGCCTTTCACACAATTTGCAGGAAATGGAGGTGCTACAAATTATTGCCATTTTTTTACACCCCAGTTATGCATTTGATGGGCTGTGACCATTTCTGAAGTGCTTACTTTATGAAAAATATTAACTCTTTTCAGTAAAATAGTGCTGGTATGAATTTATAATGACACTACATAGCTTGATTGTAGATTTTACTTCCAATCTCTCCTCAGCATGGTTGAAAATTATTTTATTTCTTCAATTCTTAGGATTAGTGGGAATGCAAGTGTGATATACGCACTCTAAAATCTGCCACAAGAAAATGTTTTGTGTGTTTCTTAAGAGCAAACTATCCTAAGAGAAGTGATCCTTGAAAAGCTGATATGACTGATTTTAGTAATCATCAGCACGTCTGAAATAGTAAAATGGAAAAAAATGTACACCTAAACAATAANAAGTTTCCTCTGCCTGTAGATCTGTTTTTAGGAACCATCGTTTGAACGAGGCAGCACCAAGGACGGATTAAAAAACCACGGGCGAAGCGCAAGCTACAGCTGGATCATCAAAATGAAATCGGATTTTCCGAGGCCCCTTTCCGCATACCCCCGGTGCTGTGCTCCCCAGGTGCTGTGCTCATGCCCCATGGATAGCATGAGCTGCAGTACAAAGCACAGCTGGCAGCTAATTTGGATTTAGCCATTTCACACTCGCAAGACCGGGATTCAAAGCCAAATACCCGGGCCCTCTCCTACTTTCCAACACAGAAACAATTTAAAACAGATCTAACACCTATGTAGTACTGATTTGGTTATCTTCAAAATCCCCATTGTTCTGTTTAAAGAGCATATCCTCCTAGAATAGCCTCCTTTTGATAAACAACTCCTTCTGCATGTCAGCCAAACAACAGTTTTGGTCTTTATCACAAGTGGACCAGCAGCAGAAACAGTGTGTGGCGAAGTGGGGGAGGAGGGGGTTTTAGCTGAAAATAGAGTTCATTGTCAGCTGGACTTTAGACTCGGGTTTTTAAATAGGTTTTGGAATGTGGATATGAAGCAGTTAAAAGAACCCTACCTCCAGCCCTTAAAGGAAGAAACGTCTGTTCACACGCTTAAAAGCATAGTAGGACCTCAGGTAATGGGGTCATTTATGTGTTGTACACAGAAGCTTCCTCTAAAAGAAGGTCAAAATATACAGTAAACAAAATAGTAATTTCTCAGGAAACAAACAAATTAAAAAAACTTTCTTAAATAGAAATACACAACTCCAAAGGACCCGTTTAAAAAAAAAAAAAATCAAAAAAGAGAAGATTAAATTTAAATGCATAAAGTTGCGTAGACCAGAGATTTCTGTGCCTTTCACACAATTTGCAGGAAATGGAGGTGCTACAAATTATTGCCATTTTTTTACACCCCAGTTATGCATTTGATGGGCTGTGACCATTTCTGAAGTGCTTACTTTATGAAAAATATTAACTCTTTTCAGTAAAATAGTGCTGGTATGAATTTATAATGACACTACATAGCTTGATTGTAGATTTTACTTCCAATCTCTCCTCAGCATGGTTGAAAATTATTTTATTTCTTCAATTCTTAGGATTAGTGGGAATGCAAGTGTGATATACGCACTCTAAAATCTGCCACAAGAAAATGTTTTGTGTGTTTCTTAAGAGCAAACTATCCTAAGAGAAGTGATCCTTGAAAAGCTGATATGACTGATTTTAGTAATCATCAGCACGTCTGAAATAGTAAAATGGAAAAAAATGTACACCTAAACAATAAAATAATGACCAAAGGAAAATACGTGCTAAACACTATTTATAGTCTATCTTCTGGAAACCACGCAACTCCTGCAAAATCCACGTGTTTTGCTAGCAGCTACATAAAATGTTCCTGTAGTTAGAGAAGAGGCAGTATTCCTACCGTAGTCTTATGTTAAAAAATGCTCTTAAGTCAGCAAGCCACCAGGGAAACCACATCACTTTGTTCTAAAATGTTTGCTGAAAAGCCGTAAGTGGCCTAAACTCCAAAAACGTCATCGTCTTCAGCAGTGCTGTCTCCTGTCAGGACTAACTGACAGCACACCCGGGCCATGGGGTGACCCAGCTTGCAACAGGCTAGACCTCGGATAAGACGGTTGAATTCGGAAAACACCGGCAGTCAGTGCTGCCTGGTTTCTAGGTTCCCCGCAGACAGAGCATATGGGCAGCATAAACTGTGGCATCCTGTAAACACCGGCTGGTCATTAATAGAGCATAATGCAGGCAACAAAGTGGCTGTGCAAGACTGTTTTCCTCTGTATCAGTTGTAATCAGATGGCACAGCCAAATGTTGTGCCTGTGGAAACAAGCTCTGGAAGTAGTTAAAGAAGTGTTTACAGCACAGTCTGCAACAGATAAGGAGACAAGATGCTCTTCAAAAGTCAGAAAAATCTACTCGAGCGTAAGTTTTTTTCTCAACATCAAGAGCCACAGATACTACAAACGCAACCTCAGCCAGGAAATTGGACTGTTTTTTTCAGTCGATTTCCAGTGTTAGGGGCTAGCAAACACCAGGCAAAGTCTTGGTCCACTAGCATCATATGGCAAAGGTCTCCACTGGTCAAAGAGGTGACAAGTGTTCTCAAAAAATCTTACATATAAGGCAATAAATTTTTCAGGTCTTGCCATTACTATACGAATAGGCCAACCAGCCTATATGCAGATACTTATATACAAATCATCAAAAGAGATGGGAAAAAATTGGATGTGCAATTGATAGGAAGGAACTAATGTTGGGGTTTTTTTTTAACTAAAGAGTTTTTCTGCATCTCGGTGGCAAATGTAAGATGTTGCCTCAACTGCTTTTTCTAAAGAAATACAGATTAATTCCATTGATTGAGGGCTCTGTACTGAGAAATTAGTAGCAGCAAGGATTCACAACTGCTGAACTGATATTCCCCCCATTCACGATCATCTAACTTCCTTGTCACAAATACAGTAATTGCTGCTGCAGAAGAACAACTGTTTTAATTCCACTTTGGCTAGCCTTTGCTACAGTCCAGTGGCTGAACGGAGGAGGATGACTTCTTCATGTGACCAGTCTCCAGAAGTTCTACCTGGACTGTTGACAAGCACTCATTCAGAATATGAGAGCCTAGTCTGTGCAGCTCACTGAAAAATTTCCAAAGTTATTAAAAAGATGCATCAAAGGAAAATAAGTAACTCTTATAATAATTGTTTATGCTTGTAAAAACCTAGAAATCTGCTATTATAATGACAGCAGGCACTTTATTGTTCACCTCGGATTCAACTACAAGAAAATAGAGACAAACTACTCTTGTGGAAACTTTTTGTTTTCACAGGTTTGGCTTTTGGGCTGAGGGTGGTTTTTTGTTTTGTGTTTGTTTTGGGGTTTTTTTTAACTGAAATAATCTACATTCAAATAAAGCATATGGTTGTTCTCCATGTAAAGATAAATGCTTTCTATCTTTTAAAGTCAGCTACAACTAAAAGGAGCTTAGAGACCAAAAAAAGGAGAAAAGCAATAGATTTCTTTTAAGGAAAAATAATGGATTTACCTAAAATTATAGAATAAAATGGTTTGGGTTGGGAGGGACCTTAAAGACCATATATTTCTAACCCCCCTGCCACGGGCAGGGACACCTTCCACCAGACCAGGTTGCTCAAAGCCCGATCCAGCCTGGCCTTGAACAATTCCAGGGAGGGGGGAATCCACAACTTCTCTGGGCAACCTCTTCCAGTGTCTCACCACCCCCACAGTAAAGAATTTCTTCCTCATATCTAATCTAAATCTACCCTCTTTCACTTTAAAACCATTACCTCTTGTCCTATCGCTCCATGCCCTTGTAAGAAGTCCCTCCCCAGCTCTCTTGTAGTACCCTTCAGGTACTGGAAGGCTGCAATAATGTGTCCCCAGAGCTTTCTCTTCTTCAGGCTGAACAACCCAACTCTCTCAGCCTTTCCTCATAGGAGAGGTACTGCAGCACCCTTATTGTCTTTGTGGCCCTCGTTTGGAATTGCTCGAACAGGTAAAGGAAAGATTTAAATGTAAGGACTGTGAGCAACATTGCTGGAAAAAAACAGTCCATGCATTCATGCTATCATGCTGCAGACAGAAAAACATGCATGTAGCAATTATGTGCAGATATGTCACTCAGGAAATCTAATACTGTGTTATGGAATTAAACAAAGATATGAAAATCAGCTTGCAAACTAGAGGTGGAGAGAAACAGAGTCCAATTTGGACCTAGGACTCTGACAGCATGCTTTAAATACTCAGAATACAAGCTCAGGATCATAAAGATTGCTGTGAAGGGACTCCAGGTTCATTTCAATGACACAGAACAACCCCTTTAAATCAAATCATACCACAGAAATGTGGAGGTCCAACAGATAGCGGAGGGGGTTACAGCAAAAATAGAGGCCCCTGTTCTCAATGCTCCTTGGTGCAGCTTCTACAAAATAAACATTTTTCTCCCACTTTCCCTTACTTTTCTTTTTAACAAATTTGCGAATGCTTATTAAAAGAAAACAGAGACGAGATTGCATCTGGTTTGTCTATGGCGCCATTTGTTGCTATAGGGAGACTACTTGGAAAAGGTGATGAGTGGTAAGTTGTTGAATGATATTAATAGAGAAACAATAGACAAATTGCTCTCAATGCTGTGGTTAACCCTTTAGTGTTCACATTTTGGTTTCTCCCTCTTCTTCGGGAGGCCCAAGCAGAGGATAATAATTATCAGCTTGTGCAGGGAGATGTAATTGTTTTCTTCTCCAAAACGTTAGCATTTTTGTGACTTTCGCTTCCATGAGCGCTGTGTAAGTAAAAACGTTTTTGGAAGTGGAGAGGAAGCAACCCACTGAGATGTTAGGGGTGGGGGGTTCCCCTGATTCAGATCCTTAATCAGAACTCAACATCATTTCAGATTTTAATAAGAAGGATGATTTGTACCTTCAGCACAAGTCAAACACCATCTAACGTTGTATTTTTTCCTGAAGGCGTAGGTGGAGAATGTATAGGTTTAAAGGAAAAACTCTACCCCTGGTACCCACCGGGCAAACAGAGAGCTGAAACATGCAAACCACCAAGTACTTATTGTAAAGATATAACTCTGTTGAATGCAAAGAGCATCCCTTCAAGAGCCTTTAATAAAGAAAAAAAAAAGGCCACATAGAAATTATTTGCAGTTTCCCAATGAGCACATCAATTTACTTAATTAAATACGGCTTTCAAAGTTTCAGTCACAATAGCTCTTGTCCCTTGCCAGTTGCAGTAAGAAAGATACATTGAACAAGGATGTCAGCTGAACACTAGCATTGATGTCAATGCCAACTGTGCAAAGCCTTGCCAAGTCGCTGACGTTTAGAGTGAGGACTCCCTTGTTTTCAGCTCTTTTTAAGGCGTTGTCAAAGTACTGAAATTCTAGGAGACCATTTTTGTGCATTTTGCAGAGACATACCAGACCTTATATTTTCAAACAGGACAAGATCCATCTACAATGCTGAGGTTTTTTAATGGAAAGTGTTTGTGCCACAAATTATTTTAATTTTCATTGCTGACTACCAGGTTTTGGTCCTGCATTTCGTTTCACTAGATTTAAGCTCACTGTGCAAGTGCGCTCATATTTTAACCCAGATTAAAAAAAAAAAAAATTCTTCCCTTCCCAAAAATGCCAGTCATTCTCTGAAATGAATCTCCCACATTCAGGTCACTGTAGCGTGACATCTACTTTTTTTCTTGGCTTCTCATTTCTGCACAGGACATGGAAACTCAGATGTATTCCATTAAGTAGATTTCTGTAGTTTTGCCTACATCCTCAGTTAACTCCAGCCTACTAATTTTTAGTAGAATAAATACTTGTTTTCTCCTTCAGCTAAAAGCTATGTTTCCAAGTACGGGAAGAATCCAAGAACAAAAGCAGTTTTGAGCAATAGTGTCATTCTGCAGCTCCCTGAGCATCAGGATTGAAACGTAAGATCGTACAAAGAACAGTGAAGACAAACCTTCGCCACCCACCCGCCCTGCTTCCTTCTTTTTAACTTTTGGTGATAGCAGCATAAAAAGCAGCAATAAGATTTGTCCAGTGACACTGGAGGCAACACGTGACATTTACACACAGATGGAACCTGTTCAGTGACCAGCAGGCTTAATACAGACTTTAACTCCTCTGAAACAGAAATTGCATTGATGACATTTCTTGTAAGTGGGTGCTTCAGCTCAGACTCTTGGTGGGGCTGTCTTGGTCCTTGTGGACTTTTAAGGTGAGACGCATAAATAATTGGTCACTGACACTGCCTAATCGCTCTCTTTGTTGTAAAATTCATTCCAGAGGCGACTGCATTTTAACTTCGATGTACTGAAGACATGCAGCCGATACTCAGGCCTTCTCAAAATTAAGTGAACGGGATTTTGACATTTTCCCCTTGACTTTCTCAAAATCCGCTCTTGCACTGCACTCTATCCAAAGCCAAATATACAGGGAACATACCCGAAGTACAAAACCTTGCCCTTCTGAAGTTATAGTTAAGGACTCCTCCTTTCCTTCTTTTTTTTAAGACACATTTAGTTAATCCTACTTTAACGCCTAATATCAGACAAGAGAGCTTATTATTTGCTTGGGCATAAACCACATTATTTTGTATTGTAAACTCTAACCCATATTTGGAAATTTATATTTTAGGACACATTGTTTGTAAGGCATTGAATAAAGGTTTTCTTTAAAGAGTAGCAACCTCCTAAAAAGCACAACGCGTCAAGACTCGTTTATAGTTGGTTATGTTTTAGCATAACATAAACACAGACCATGCCCAACAATAACCAATTTTTTAAAAGGAGTTAAAAATCCCCCAATCTAGTCCTGAATTCTTATGACACACGCATAGGTCTTTAAAACAATATTTCCACTCATCTGAATCAGTAGCTTATCCTCATAGCCTTATTATCTGCCTTGGAGTTAGTCTTTTAAGCAGAGTTAGAGGCTTGGATTCCAAATATTTAATCTAAATGCCATCTCAGGATTGGAACAAATGTCACTGTGGTGTACAGCCGTGGTGGGGGAGGGAAAAAAAAAAATCTGAACAGTCACTCTTCAGGCCTGCTGTCGTCAGAAAGAGCAGAGGGCGCTGAACACCTCATAAGCCCAAATTCTGCATTTTAATTTAATTACAACTGTAATTTTAGTCAGAAAACAAAAAACAATAACTGAATGCCTTCTTCATTATTCCCTAGTGCATAAGTTGCACATTGCATGTTCTCTCCATTGCTTTGTCTAGGCCTCCAAAGCCTTAGAGAGACTGTTGCACCATTTCTTGAGGCATTTGTCCCAAAATTTCAATGGCAAACCAAATGAGAAGCAGGGAATAAAAGGCACTATAACAGCAGAGGGTGATTCTCTGTTGTGTAACATCACAGCTTGAAATTATAATGAAATTAGTCACACAGGAAAAAAAGCAACCTTATAAATCATGTTACATATAAAAATGTTTCATATTCTTAAAGAACTCCTTGTATCCCAGTGAATTCATGAGCCAGTTTTAAGCAACTCAGACCGTGAAATTTTCCTTACAGAAGCAAAGAGGCTGGGTGAACAAATGTGGGAATGAAGGACCAAGTGTTAAGCCTTTGAACTTACAGGTGTGAGCTTGGTGCCTTCAGCATTATGAGCATCACCCGGTGGGTAGACTGGGGTATCTTTACCGCTGCATTTTTGCCACTCTCCTGCAGTGCTGGCTAACATCTGACTAAGTTCTGTTTCTCCTTGTAAAATAATCTATCATTCTCATCCTGATGACCCAGCTAACATACCCAGTGCTCAAACCATTCTTTGGCATCTAGAGATCCTTCTGGTTTTTTTCTGCCAACAACCATGAGTCTAAAAAAACCCAAACCCTCTATGTTTTTCTTTATGAGCAAAAGTCTTTCCATAAGTCATCAAATCTGCTTTTTGCCCCTGAGATCTACATATAGCCCAACAGATCCTAACACCTGGCATTGCACCATTTAATCAGTCCTGGAAAACTACCATTTATTGCACACTGAAATAAAGTGCAATTGGTCACTATTACTTACTTAAAGAGTCTTTCATGTGCTCCAAACATTGTTCGCATGAAACGCAACTGCACTGCGCAACATGCTGGAAGGCAGCAGCTAACTGCACAGTTGTGGAGAAAGAAGAATGTAGTGACTCAGGACAAAAACGCAGCTCACCCAGAAGATGCTGTGTGCTCTTAAGTGTTTACACAGAGCAGACAAACCTTTTCTACTTTGTTGTTTTCAAGGACACGTCAGATGCCTCATGCCATGGCAGAAGCCAGAATTTTGTTTCTCTTCTTCCAAAGGATAAAGGACTGAATCAACCGTTGCTGCAGGTCCTGCAATCCCAAGGAGCCGGTAGTTTTTCAAACCTAAAACTGAGAGGCTTTCAAGTAGCCCCAGTGTCTTCACACACATACATTTAAAAAAAAAAAAAAAGCAGCTCTTTCAGTATAAGCTGCTCCTGAGAGCTCTACATTGTTCTACCCTTTTTCATTCATCCTTCTTGTTTTTATCAAGCAAGGATGACTAATGTGCTATTGTGATGCACTTTTCTCAGAAATGGGGCCAACTGAGGCTGCTTCCACCATAGTTCCATGGGTGTTTAACATTAAAAAAGAGCCTTTAGCCGGGCAATGGGTAAGTCATTACACTCCGCTTTAAAACAACAGGCCCCATACATAAACCATGCTCTCATGCAAATCTGACCTACATAACGTTGAAATCTTCCAATGTCAGGAAGATTTCACAAGTAATCCCATGTGTCCCATAGCTGTAAAACTGGTGTTACTTTAGCACCACAGGAAGCACCGCATTTGCCTCAAACAGCTTATCTGGCGTGCTTCAACCCTCTCCCTGCCCTTCCAGTTTCTTACACTTTGGCCAGGAAGTTGAGATGGGACAAATGTCTTCGGCACCATTCATCCTATGCCAAGAAATGCTCTTCCAGCTCAAGGTACACACAGTTTAACCACCTGGGAAGGACTGTAACAACTCTTTATGGCTCAAAAACAAACAAACAAAAAGGAATACTCTAGACTGTATACATGAGACCAACATGAAGCCGCTGACTTCAGCTGGACCAGGCTTTTACTCATTATTCCTACAGAACTGCTGAATATTCATTTTAGCCTCTAAGATGCAAAGACCAAATGGCATCCCAGAGCACAAGCGATAAGGAAGATAGATAGTATTGTTTTGCTATGAGAATACTTCAAATCATCCCTTGAAAACCAGGCTCTCGAGCACAATTATAACACATTGCTGACCTCATACATGACGGTCAAAGTATTTCAGATAGACTCTGCTCCAACAACTTTTACTGAATTTATATGCTTCAGTTTGAACAAGACCTTGGTTTCTCTAGACTGAAACCTGTCAAGTCTTTTCTTTGACAGAAAATTATAACAGGTTGCAACTTTTTAAACTATTATTCAGCCTAGAATAATGACTGTCCTGGAACGCAAGGCCATGAAAACATACATTTCTAATATGGGCATCTATCCCAAAATCCATCTAGTCTTTTCAACTGACCATGTAGGTCAGTAAAGTTTGTCGTAGCACAAGCCGTTAACTCTCATTTCACATTTCAAGACCTACGATTTTTCACTCTCTGCCAAACGAATCCTTGTCTTTCCATCGCTTTTGCAGAAGACTTACAGCTTCAAACTCATCTCTAAAACTGAGCACTTCTACGTAGAAAAGGATCCTTACTTTTGACATTTGCATGGGCCTACAGTTATCTGCACAAAAAGGTTATTAAAAGAGCATTTTTAATAGCAGTACAAGATATTCTTAAATACATTGCTCAGCCACAGTAAATACAATCACTTTATTCATTTCTTCATTGAAAGCTTACACTTATTAATGCCTCATTAACCTAAAAATCCTTCCAGCATGGTTATCATCATTCCCTGTCTTTGTGAAGTAAAAAAAGAAAATTTTCTTACCCTAATCAAAAGGATAATATGCTGCTCTGAATCATGTTATGAAACAATACATGCCTCCACCTTATAAGGATGCTTTATAAATCTCGTTCCTTATAAAAAGCAGGAAGAAAAAGAATAAAAATGTTAAATTATATTAAGTTGATTAATCTCTTGGGCCCAAATCAGCCATATCTGACACTTGGAAATATACTACTATGTCACAAGATAAATGTTTTAAAAGCTGACAATCTTCAAAACAGTTGGCAACTACACGTGTTGCTCAGAAAATTAGTATTGCTCTTGAAGTATCTCTTCCACAACAAAAACAAAAGCTTGAACGTAATTCCAAACACAATTAAATTCTTTCCTCTACACTAGGAATTTCCATATGACATTTCCCACTTGCCCTAAAACAACACTTTTCCTGACCTCAGTGAAAATTCCTTGCATTGGAAAGAAGATTGGGAACAACAAAATCCCCAGGACATATCAATAGAGAAGATTTTAGCAGCAGGAAGAGCTTAATTCCAACTATCCAGGCTTGAAAAGACCAAATTTATAGTAAGAGCCTTCTTAACAGTATGCAACCATGTAATGCATTTCTCTGACATATATTTTATACTAATTCTTTGCTGCAAATAAATATATCCACAAATACTAAGGTTGGGGGGGCTGTTTTTTCTTTTGCTCTGACTTTCACCTAACTGTCTCCACCAGAAGCAAGAAGGCGCTAAGAAATAGAAACTTGTTACTTACGTGGTTTTAAGTTTGACTATTTCACTGACTTCTCTTGTGGCAACACGGAAAAGGTTAAGGACAAATTATTTAATAATGCTCTTAGCTAAAAAGACTGTAAAAGTTTGAAAAAGTCCTTACCATGCTTGACTGAACAAACGTACAACTGCTCCCTTCAGGGGCTAACTCGTCTGGAAGACAATGTCATTACTGAGAAAAAAACAGAACCTAAACCCATTTGCTTTATTTCCCTGTATTATTTCATTAAAGGGAATTAAATTGTCCCTTTCATTCAGATTATTTGACAAACAGCAGGTGAAAAGGTAGGCATCGCGTTCAGATGTGAAAAAATGCGAATTGTCCTGCTTTTTGTTTTCCATGACTGACTCGGTACACAGCAATTTTCTAATGCTCCTGCTAACAATAGCAGACAGGAAGAGTGCAGTTCAACCTAGTTTATGTTTAGGAAGAGGAGCACCGACTTCCCACAATTACTCCTTGAATACAGCACCGAGCCAAAGGAGCAGCAGGGGAAACAATGGAAGGCTTCCATGTGCGTAAGAATATTGTTTCTCTCCTTTGAGGGGCTTGTCATTAGACAATCCCACAACATAAAGGAGACTTTAGGAGAAAAGAAAAACACTGATCTGTATCTAGTGAATAAAAGAAAAATCACAGAACAGTTGTGCCACATTTATCACCGTGGACTAATTTGTCTCAGAGGTCCTGGTTGTTTCCAGAGGCAAATTTAGGCAGTGAATCAGGAAAGTGGAAAGGTTCACACAAGGGAAATTCCCTAGGCTTTTCCTGAACCAGTCTTGGGACTTGTAAACCCCCTTACCTTAACAGTTTGGTTCAGTAACCCACCAAAAACTACCCCAGGACCCATCTTCCACCACGCCAGTGAAATGAATGAGTGCGGCATGCTGTCCTACGTACACCAGAGCTAGCAGCAGAGAAAGGGAAGGACCGGCCCCTTTTCTCAAAGGTGAGCAAGTAGATCTGCTCAGCTGCACCCCTGAGCCACAGGACCCAGCAGCTTCTGCCCTCTCTACCACAACGTAGACTGCTGGAAGGGGGGGAAAGGCAAAAAAAAAAAAAAAAA
>VZSC01002419.1:293913-409601 GCA_013398225.1 Steatornis caripensis | reverse complement strand
GGGGGAAAGGAAAAAAAAAAAAAAAAAAAAGGCAAAACAAGAAAGAATTGACATTTCCCCACAAGACATTCCATATATTATCTTTATGTCATGCATTGGTATTAGGACTATCACCATAAAGTGTGCACCTGAGATGAGGAAGAGCAAGAGAGAGGAAATGAATGGAGGAAAGATGCTCTTTGATTGACATAGTGATTGGAATTTGGGAGATCTGGGCTCATTTCTGCGTTTCTTACATACTTCCTGCACAACTGCAGGTCACGTGTGATCTAATAACTTTTCCTGTTCTGCATAATTAGCTTATCTAGCAAGAATATTAGCATTCTTATAAATTAATGTAAGTTTTTCAGGGCAGAGTTTGCCTATCACTATATTTATATGGCGAGGGAGCTTATCTTCAGTGCATGAAAGTTATAATAGTAGGGTTGAGAGGAAATATCAGAATCAGAAGAACAAGGAAGTATGTTTTAACTCCATTGCTTTAGGTAGAAACATGCTTCTAAAATTTTATTCCACGTATTACACATGCAATCAAATCTTATTTTAGCTGACACAAAAAAGGCAGTCTAGTATATACAACCTCTGTTAAGTAATACCTATGCGCACAAACTGTATTTCCCATCCAAAGAGATAATTCACTTTATGGAACCAGACCACTAACAGAAACCAATATATCGACTTGTAAGATGCAAGCCCAAGCAAATTGCACAACACGCAGAGTGGAGTCAAGCAGTGGTGACGCACAGACTGTACAACATAAAAAGCGAGGCGTCATAGCACACAAATATACATGAACGCGGGGGCTGGAAACATTTAGGTATTTGTTCTTTCTTTACATTTTTGGACTTTGGACCTAAGCGCTTTGATGTTTATTAGTTTATTGTTTTTATCAGTTATAAAATTAACTAATCAGTCTGCAACAGTTAGGGTCTGTTATTTTAAGCAATCTTCATGAGAAGTGCAAACAGAAAATCCAGACTCCGCGGCTGAAGTAATGGCATTGCATATAAACAGGCATAGAGACTCATCCGTGTGACAAAACAGTATGTTTGTACCAAAGCATGTCAGGAAGCCAAGCTGTCCTTACTTACACCATGCAACAACTGGGGCCTGCTGGGATTCCTCTGGACCTTGTATTTCTCCAGCAGTGGGGCTGAGTGAACACACTGGAAGGAGAAGAGATCCTGACAGAGACATAGGCATGTGTAAGTTGATTAATGCTGACTGACCAGTATATGGTTGACACACTCCAGACTCTCTGGCCTTTTAATGTTGATTGTAAGAACGAAGGCATCTATTTGTGTGTTCAAAATTGCAATAAAAGTCCTAAATTAGAGCTGCTGCTTTCAACACTTTTAAGAGAAGAAGGCTGAAAGGTTCAAAGTAACCAGCTTCTCTTCCAGAGATCCAAGGTTAAGCAAATAAAGTTCCTCAAGTCTCAATAAGCTATTATCAGCAATAAAAAAACCAACAACCGTATAATGATAAATATGGCAGCATAAAAGCAACCAGGCTGAAGAAACTGGAAAAGCTTATCAAGCTGAAGGGAGGAAACCAATACCTGGTCAATATCAGCTCTGACCCATGACAGAAACCTTCATCCATCGCTTTTCTTTCCTTGTCCTTTAGCCTACGAAAGGCACAGAAAACTGGTACATTACTAATGCACGGAGCATCCTGGGTTCCGGCGATGATGATATAACTGATTCCAAGCTGAGGTGCAGAAAACTTAGACTTGTGTTTATATGACAGAAGAGTCAGACATGACTACAGTACCACACTACTACCACTAATAGCCCTTTCTAAGGGCACTCTCCTGCAAGTATCCAAACGATTGCATGAACCAGCGAGGCAGGCAAATATCGCTCCTCTTTATAGTTTACTTCAGTGAGGAAGGAAAAAAAAAATGAAAAACCCACCAAAAACCACAGGCACTCAGATCTCCTGAATCCCAAAACCTCAGCTGTCCTTCCCCAGTAGTGTAGGGATCTGAATCTGAGAGCAAAAGGAAAGGTTTTGAGACCTAGCCATAATAGGCTGTGCTGAAAGAAGCAGCTGAAGCAGAATGGGAAAGCTGCCCAGGAGATACCAATGTAAACACAGCTAGGAAGGGCTTATCTGAGGGAGAGGAAGAGCTGCATAATGCTTTAGACCCTCAAGCCTTCCAGCACATCCACGCTGGTTAGTCTGCTCAGCAGACGTGGGCCACTTCTGCAGATACACAAACTCGGCTAAAAACGCTGACGTAGCGAGAGATACACCACCGCTGCACTGCTCGTCCGTGTGAGTGCGGGCAGTAACTGCGTCATGGCCCCATGGCAGCCAGGAAAGAAAAAAGAAACCAAAAACACAGCTCGACTCATCTTTCTTGTGTAGACAGGACTTCGTGAACAGTGCAGGGCCAGAGCAGAGCGAGGTTCAAATTCAGGCCTAATCTCACCAGATTTTAGAGACCACTTACACAGATGTTTTTATCCTTTTATGTTATTACTTCTTTTGGAGGGAAACAAATCATTTTCTAGGTCTCTTTAAAATTGTATCTGTAATTTGTTCAGTCTTGCAGACATTTCCTGTGCAGTCTTGCATACTGACCTCTATCCACTGAAGATTTTTAAATTGTCTAATTGCCGAGGGGCTTGTAAACAGTGACAAGGAGTCCATAACCCCTAACATGGACTGAAACATGAAAAGCAAATTGTATTATCCAGCTGCAAAATGCATCAGTTCTGCAAACTTCTAGAGGTTTCCTTCTTTCTGGAGCTGGCAGAATTCCCTATATTGGGAGGATGGCACACATTTGATTCCCCCATTGCTCCAACAGTTAATCGTTAGACCATTACCAGTAATGCTCAAAATACTGAGAACAGAGACAGAGCATTTTCTGTCAAAGGTCTGGGAAAAAGACATAATGCAAAGGCCAAGCCCCATCAGCAAGGGGAGGTGAAAAATGCTAGTCCATTGCCACCGAGATTGCCTCCAAACAGACAAATCCGTTTCTAATTTGCTTGAGAATGCATTTCAAGTTTCGTTTGAATAGGTGCTAAGTATATGCAAAGAGAAATACCATAATTAAGATCATCAATCTGCAAGAAGGAAAGTGCATAAAAAGAACATGCAAAGTTAAAAGATTTAAGTAATCATAACAGTAATTATTAATTGCATTATAATTATTAATTATAATATGATAGATCTCTGCTCTTCTTTTGCAAGGCACTTAAAATAATTTCCAAGTACTACATTAAGTTATGCAACAGAAAGGCATTCCTGAAACTTTGCTGGTTTTAGGCAGCAAATCCCATTTCAGCAAACCATTTCTTTCCACAGAACATCAAATGTCCAAAGTAGTATTTTACTGCCTCGATAAGATGCATTGCGACTGAGCCCGAACAAACCTGGAGGAGAGAAAATAGTCTGTCATGAAGATTTTCATTATTTTTTTCATTATTTGGGTTTTCATTATGATTAAATCAGAGACTAAATTTATATATTTACCTATATGCATAAGGTTATGTTACATGTTAATTATATACATAAATACACACATATGTACATAGATAAAACACTTCCATCTCTGCAGTTTTTCTGGCACACCAGTCTTTTTTCCCACCAGTTCTATTCCCAAATACTCTCCGAGGCAGGTACTGCAGTTGCTAGTTACAGATGGGCAACTAAGAACCAGATTTAAGAACTTGTCCAAAAGTCATTCAGAGCCAGCAGCAGCGCAGAGAGCAAAGCGTGCCCCTGGCTCTGCAGCTTGCTTTGCTTTCAAGGGGCAGGAGCTCGCAGTGAGGTCTGTCGCAACGTGTCTGAGGTGGTGCGTTTATGTCACCCTGACCCAGTGTTGTGCAGAGTCGCCTGCGTGCAAAGGGCAGTTGGGCAAACGCCGCCGCTGCGTCCCGCAGGGCTGGAGGGTGCGGGTTTGGGTGGGGGCAGCAGCAGAGCGACGCTGGCTCTCACAGACAGCACCCTAAATCAGACTTTCTATGAAGAACGCGAGTGTCAATATGCAGCCTGCCTGCCTCTCACGTGGATTTTTAAATCTCTTTTGAACACTTTCATACAGTGGGGTGTCCCCCCAAATGTGGCCTGGGTAACTGTGTCACTTTCGTGTTAGTCTTCTGCCTGCTGCAGCCTTTAAGCTCCAGGGGCTTAGTGCAGCTTCAGAGGTCCGCTCTTTTGCAGCGCCTCTGGGCAAGTTGTAACTGACAGGATGCATGCAACGTTATGTTTCCTTAAAACTTGTGTTTGTACCTTATGCTGCTTAGTTGTCTAAATTAGAAATCATAACACCAGAAAGTTGTGCATCTATTCTTTTTAAAATGACCAAACAAAACAGATCATTTTGGAAGGTATGGAAAAGAAAAATAACTTCACTAGCAGCATGGGACTCATATTCCACATTTAAACATTGCAAAGCAATGAAGCCATTCTGCACATTTATGTCATTGAATTTCATCATGTTTGAATCCACTGGGAAACTTGCCTGAGTAGCTTAAAGACACGGATGGCTTCTCTGCTTGGACCCTGGAGGGGTCCTCAGAACATACAAGCTACACTCAGAAGGAGCTGTGTCAGAAGTATTTTCTCCACTTCAACTATTAAAGAAAGAACCAGGAAAAGAACAGTTTTACATATTCATCTGCAACTCCAGCTTTTTCTCTCATAAAGTCATAAAACCACACAACATGCTTACATCACTGCCAAAATTCAAAAACTATAAATAGGTCTATAACCTTTTGGTTCAAATTGGAATATGGGATTCTTTTGAAAAGCCAGAAAAAAAAATGGAAAATTTATTACTCAAAAAACAAACAACGTCCCTTCTATACAGGCATTGTAGCACATATGTTCAACAGTAACCAAATGCGATGCCAAAAAAACAGCAACAAAAAAAGAAAATAACCCAGAGAATTATGATTTTTGCGTGAAGATATAAACAGCAGGAACAGATGAGCATTTAAAAATAAAGACCCTATTATACTCAAATGAAACAAAGAATGAGGAGAGACAATAATAGGCTATAAAAATATATCTGTCAGCAAAGCTGTTTCGGGACTGAACGTTTCCCTGTGAGATTCTCAGGAAGCACCAGGCACCCTCCAGGTTTAAAGCTTTCATCCCTGGGCTCTGAGCTATATTGGTTTCCTGTATAAAAGGAATCGAGACGAGAAGAAAACATTCGACCGACGGCCCCGACAATCATACAATGTTTTATACTTTGTGGAGCGCTGCCTAACACAACAAAACCGAGTATTGTTACAGAGGACTCAAAGAGTCCAACCAATTATGTCCCTTCATGACTATGGCTATACTAGCCTTTGATCATCAGTTCTAACTACCAGCAGTAAAGCAAACACAAATCTGCAGACAGCATCAATAAACCTTGCAGTGGGAGGGAACAGAGATACTCGGTGCCCAGTTGGATTTTTCTTTTTTTTTTTTCCCCCCTCTTCCATAAATCCCCATCAAAATCACCTGCGGGTTGTCTTCTGTAACTCACATGCAGATTCAAAGCAAGTGAAGGGTAGCTTTGCTTACTTGTTAAAGCCAGTTGCATGGCATCAAGCAGAAAATTTAACTTTAGAAAAATCACACTTCTTCAGCAGAATTCTCTTAACCAAAATTCGGTCTGCTCATTACCTGGAATTCATCTGTGCTTTTATTAAACTCTGTTTTTACACGCACACACACAGACACACATATACGTAATACACGTATTTGTGATCAAAGAGTCTGTAGAAACACTCTTGTCTCTTCTTCACTGTTTGTTTACTGTGCAGACTCTTTCCTGAAGATTTTCCTGCTAAACACAATCTGAACACTCCAAATTTTCTGGCGATCTGTGCTTTTATTTCACTATGATCTCACAGTGCAGGATTAAATCAGTGCAGAGGTCTGAGGTGAGCGTGTGCTGAGTGTTGCTCACCCAGCGCTGTAACTTGGCCTTTTTGTTCCCACAGCGCAGAAGTTCAACAAAACAGACCTCCCGTACCCAAGAAGCACATAGTCTTTTCAAGCTTAGAGACATAGCTTCAGCGTAAAAACCACAGCGGTTTTCATCATGCAGAACAGACAGGTTTAAGGCAGAGATCTGAACAAAAGATTAGGAAAGGCAGTCTGGTCCAGTGGTTAAGCCACCAGCCTGGGACCTAGAAATCCCGGCTCTGCCAGCGACACAGCCTGTGCTGCCGGTGTCAGCGCACAACATCCCATCGGCCTCAAGCCTCAGAAACATGCAGGGCCTGAATGCCCTTGAAATTATTTAGAGTCAGGCAACGTTCCTTGGAGGGTCTGGGCCTTGTTTACTTTGTGCTGCAATAACTGTCCATAAAATGAAGGATAGTAACATTTCGCTATCTCACCAAGGACACTAATACTCGCTGTAACAAGGACACCTAGCACACCTGCTAAAGCTGGGTGCTATACCGCTTCAAAAAGGCACGAAAACAAAAACGAGGTTTCACATCAGCCTCGTGCTGCACATGTAGCCCAAAAGAGGCACGGTCTAAGTAAAAGCACAAGGTTGCAACCTCACAGACCTGTGAAAAATTAAATATAATCCAATTCTGTCACCCTCGTGCCTGTGGTCAGATATTTCTTAATAACTGGTGGATGCTAACTGGGCTTTACGCCTGCTGTCTGCTTTGTCTGGCACATGATTCAGCTCCTGCCACTGCATAAAGAGCTCAATTTATTTAGAGTGTCTCCCTAACTGGCAGGGCCGGTCCTCCCTTCCCTTCCAGCTCTGCTGCCTTAAACGCCTCATGGTGCATTTCACTTGGGAGAAGCCCTGCTCCCGTGGCTGGCTGGCAGAGAACCCTGTCTCTCATGTGTAAATACAGGCAAGACAATGCTTTTTTAACCACATTACCCACAAAATAAGGATCTACTGAAAATTTTTCATGTTCTCTTCAGGTAAAA
Source organism: Steatornis caripensis (assembly GCA_013398225.1). NCBI lineage: Eukaryota > Metazoa > Chordata > Aves > Caprimulgiformes > Steatornithidae > Steatornis > Steatornis caripensis. The sequence goes on along the minus strand of VZSC01002419.1, from coordinate 402,680 downwards.
ATTTACAGACTACTATTTAAAGTACTCTGTAACAACCATGCCAATCCAAAATTTAGGGTGGGACAATCTAGACTAAAGGGAGATCATTCTTACTTGTAATGCACTGAAATAGGAACAATATGACTTGGATTCAGTTTCCAACTTACTATAAACTTCGCGTATGTTCTCCCTGCACCTTCCCGATACACCCCTGTTCTTTTTGCACATAATCCAGATGACATGGTATCTCTTCTCTCCTCATTTGTCTATTTTATCTACTCAGAATATAATCTGGAGAATAACAAATTTCTTTCGCTGGGAGAATCTACAGCCCCTAGCACAAGAACAACTTAGTGAAAAACATTACTGTAACACAACCACAGCTTTTTCCCCTTTGTAGCGCTGCTCACATCTGGATGAAAAAGTAGTGCATGCCAAATAGGTAGTAAAAGCCAAAACACATGGGTGATAGCCAAAAAGACAACTCAAGCTTCATAATTTACAAACTGTTAAACTCGTGCCTTTATGTTTTTAAAAAAACCAGTCTGCGTAACTTCTAAGCATACCCCCATGAGAAGGGAAGAAACAAAGCACTGAGAAAAGTCAAAGAAAAATCAAGCATAGAACTGAACAGAAATCAAAGCCAAGCCCTTATGTAGAAATGGAATAGGTAATACGGTATCTATAGCAAACAAAGCTGTATTTAAATAATTACAGCCCTATAATAAATTTGGAACACAGTAGATGTGTGAGTGAGACATAATGTGAAATCGCATCTCATATGGTGATTCAGGCTTACTCAGAAAACCTTGTTGTTACTATACTGGTTGATGCCAGGCTGCATTTTATTCAAACCAATAAAATCTTTTGTGTGGTCTCTTGACCTCGCTAATTATCTAATTTACATTTAAGACAATAATGTTGCTTAGTAATTTAAAAGGGAAGTGTTCCCATCCCGAAGTGTTATCCCTGCATCTCCTCTGAAGAATCTTTAAACTGGAGAATGCTGCAAGTGAATAGAAGTTCACTGCAACCCAGTTTGTAATTATCTCTCTTAATTGTTTGAGCTCCAGAGTGTTTAAGGTTTTTACATATCAATTCTATTCGGCTTGCACAGAGGAGGCAAAATCTGGAGTTACCCAGACTTACCCGATTCTGTGGAAGTCAGAGGAAAGTAAAAGTCTCTCCTAAGCAGGCTCCAGGGTACCAGGATGCAATCCAACCGTGCACAGACACTTATCATCTTTTCAGGGCCTTGCTTTTAAAAGACCAAACCCATCCTGACATTCTGGTCATTCAACGTCAGTACAGAACTCAAATGAACAGAGGCTGGGGGCACTGTGCAGCATCTTCAGCCAAACCTCACTGTACTAAAGGCAAGAACTGCATAGGCTGGGAGAAAAGGTATTACATCTTGAAAATCATTTCATCTTTCCTATACTAGCAAGAAAAGGGGGTGAAAAATGCTAAGTGATCTTCAGAAGAAGCTGCCTCTATCTATCGTCTTCTACTGTGGCACGAATGGAGAACTTAGGCTACTAAACACACAGAAATAGAGCTGAAGTCAGTAGCCTGATTTTTCCACTTCGTATTTTCCTTCCAGTCACTGTAAAGAGCTGTGTTGAGTTTGTTTTTTACATGTAATACAGTTGCTCCTATTCAAACAGTCTGTGAGAGACCAGACGTGGTCTCTTGCTAAATATAAAACAAGTATAGAAACATATCAGAATGAGGTAGATCCCCTAAATGTCACGTTTGGTGAGTATTACCGTACTGACAGGTAGTCCGCCAGCTGAGGCCACTTCCATCTGTAGCCTCTGTGCGGGCATATGAGCTGAAAGCAGAAGCTAGCTCAGGCCACAGGTGCATCAGGAATTACCAGTATCACTGGTTTACACACTCCTGTCCAGTCTGCTGTTTGCCACCCATTTTTCATGGGTGCAAAGCCACCCACCTGTACTCCATGCCACAGTCCGGTGCCACCTCACTTACATCAGTGCGACTTTGTGGAGGAACGTGTATAAATAAAACAGATTGGATCTGCAGATCTGAGTTGATACGGGGAAAAAAAAAAAGGTTTTGCTGCTGGATATTTTTTTTGTGTGGAGATGTTTAACCTGGATCACTTCAGCACAGCCCCACAAAGGGCTGCATCAGCACAACCAGAGCTGTGACAAACTGCAGTGCAGGAACAGCCACGAGAAGCAGAGGTAGGAAGGGGGACTTTCTTAGAGTTTGCCTTGTGTTAAATACAATTTATTTAACATCTAATTACATCCTTAGAGTTACCAAAGAATGGAGGAAGGAAGTGATCATTAGTTTTTTAGAAAAGATCTAATGTAAATCATTTTATGTTGCTTGTACTTACACAGGAAACAAGACTTGGACGTACTGCATCCACCTTCTAGTTCTGTTCTGAATTGAACTAAGGGAAATGTTCCTTAAAGGATTCCTTGGAGCCAACTGATCATAACTGATGAAATCCTCTCAAAGTTGCCAATGAATTCAATGTTTTCCATTTTTTCCCAAATGATGCTGTGTTCGTCTAGCAGTAAGGGCACCAAGGCACCTGCAGCAGCTGAAGCAGTGTGCCCCTGAACAGGTGACACACACTGAGATGTGACCATGATCCTCACGAAAAGAGGGCAGCAGCACAGTCCTTTAAAGCTTGCCGTTCACTCCTTTTGCTTTTAAATGGTTCAACGATAAAGGATTGACCGTATGGGTTTAAAAAGGATAGCAGCCCCTGCTAGTCTTCCCCCTTCCATCCAGGGTTGCTGCCCAGTCCTGGGGTCTACATGTACCTGCTCCTCAACTGCAGTTCACAGCTCAGGGTAATAACACAAAATAAGCGGTGGCTAAGTTAAAACACTAGGCACTAGGTAGCGGTGGCTGAAAAGCTAATATATACACTCATTACAGAAGCATCTGCTACAGACCAATGTTTCAGTAAGAGAGAAATGCCCAATAACAGCTAAAGCCAACAAAAAAAAATTGCCACGTCTCTGAACCAAGTCACAGAGCTAAACCCGCAGCAACACGTAGAGGAATACTTCCTTCGGTTTGCAGCATATAACTGCAAACGTACCTTGACTCCCAGAAGTAGTAATAGTGGATCATACCATGGGAGTGGTGAGGGCTCAGCTGTTTTATGAAGGAGACCGTGCAGTTCCCACCCCAATAGCTGTATTCCCCAACTAACAGCCCAGGTCATAAAACGTTGGGTCACTTCTGACTAGAAAAAGTTAATATAGCTCAACTTACACTGGTTGACAAAGTTATGAATGCCACAGAGAAGATAAATGAGAATCATCTGTTCACCTTATCTTGGATACGAGAAGTAAGGAACATGCAGCGAATTTTTAGGAGAAAACAATTAAAACAACATTGGATAAGACAGGAACGCACTGCAATGGGTTGTTGCAGAGGTATTCAAGGCAAGACTTTCTTGGTTCAGACAAATTCCTGCAGGGTAAGTCCCTTGGTAACTGTTACGTTCTGGAGACAATCTACAGCCCAGAAGTCCAGCTTCCCTGCAGCTGAGAGGGTGCACCGTGTATAGCAGCACTGTATGTGCTGTATTTCCTGAGTCCTCTCCAAAGCTACTGCCCCCGTTGGACAGAATACAGGGTAAACGGGGTGAGAGGGGCTTTTCATCAGGAACAGCATGGCTCTTCAGAACGAAGCACGTTTGTATTGTAGTTGTTTGTGTTTGGCACCTCTATGGAGACTGCAAACACTGTGCAGTTTTGCTCTGGTGTGTACATGGAGCTAGGCACAGTGGTGCTCCTATCATGATTGCAGCCTCCTAGTATTACTTAGCGCAGGGCAAACATGGTAATATTAACAATTAGTCAGTGACTCAGATAAGGCTCTGAGTTATAAATTCCTCATCCAAATCATTGAGGTTGTATGCAGTATAAACTCTTCCGACACACAGCTAGAGTCTTCCCTCACTCTGGCACGTGCTCCCGCTCTCTCCCATAGACCAACACTAACACTTACATGACCTCCTGGGAAGCAGGTTCACAAAGCCTATTGCTTCTTTTTCAGGTTGCTTTTCAGCTGAATCAGCTCCCTGGAACACTGCAGCAGAGTTGCATGAGCATTGGTGCTGGTGCAAAAGGAGTGGTAACCATTTATTACTGCAGATGGAAGGTAAGAAAATGCTGAGACTGATGGATAACCTGACCTGGAGCATACCTGAATCTTGACTAAGAGAGAAGGCTGTGGCCATTATGAACCAAAGGGGTTTTTCTGGGCCACAGAATTGCATGGTCTCAGCCTCAGCGACTGCCATCCTGAACTTCTCTGCGAAAATTAAGAAAATAAATTTACAGGATGAGGCTGTGGTTAGATGGGCAGATCAGAGTGCCCCAATGGACATGTACTTGGCAGACTGTGCCAACCCCAAGCATTTACAGAGACAACAGCAACTGCTACTCACAGGAAGTGTCCATCCAAACATCAAACAGAGGAGACTATGCTTGGCCCCTAAAAATTAGGCATAGTCGAGTGTTCCTTGACAACACCCTCATCTCACACACGACTTCTTTGAAGGAGGGACAGTGCCCCTGGGGCCCACGAGCCAGCTGGAAGCACTTGCTGTGTCAGTCAGACCAAACTGAACGGCAAGACACTGAGGGAAACCGATTTCTCTCAGACATCGTTGGCAATTCATATTACTGCCAATTGTATTCCAGGCTCCAAATACAAGTCTCTCATTTGCAAAGCCTTCCTGTGGTCTTAGCACACCAGTTGCCCAAAAAGAAAACTTGATACAATTTTACCGATAGGCTTCTCTGCTCAAAGACACTTTTCATTTTTCAAATATCATAAATTCATTTGGTTCTCAAAATACACCTCTTAGCAGAAATAGCTGTGAAGAGTAGACAGCAATGAAAAGCTGTAAGTAATATCAGGCTAGGATTTATATTCACCAGAACCCTTGGAGCTATTTAAAGAAAGGCTCCAGCACAATGAATTCTTCCTTCAAACAAATCGGGCCCAAGTAACACTTGAAGAGGTTAGAAAATCTGCCCAAAATGTTGCCAAAGCAGCCCTACAACCAGAACAAGCACAAGGGAGCAAGTCTTTCGGGACAAAAGGCTCATCTCCTTGCTCCAGGTAGTCTGTCCAAGCAGTTGCCATTAGCGCAAGGCAGAAAGCCCAGGCATGCTCTGGAGGCTGGGAACCAACCAAGGTCAATGGCAGAGGGCTGTGATGGCTTTCTCCGGGGCCCTTCTCGAACTATCCACCTTAACCTAGCTTGCCATTTAAACTGATTTACATTTATTTTACTTGCTAATGAACTTACCTGAAGGGGTTTGCAAAGCCTGGGAGGATTCCCCAGCTGTCTTGGGTTCAGGCCCTTTTCTGAGCGCAGGGACACAAGGCCCAGGCTTTGGCTGTCACTCGTATTTCAACAGCCATCGATCACACCATTTTTGTATCACAGAAACTGTTCCAAATAAATAGTTAAAATAGTCTCCCTCAAACCACTCAAGTTTAATTTCTCTCATGGGAAAAAAAAAAATATCAAAGAAACACTGGCATATTTCCTCAAATCAAAACCTTGTCAGATCAGACACTGGCACAGGTTCAGACCTAGCATTTGTGAGGCTGGATCAAAGCAGATCCTCAGAACTAAAACCCAAAGAATGAACAGGTCTGGATCTCTGTGCTGTGTTTTTTTGGAAACCAATGCCTTTCCTACAACATACGTTTCTTAAAGGTAATGGGTTAGACATTTTCTAACGTAACAGGAGGATGCAGGAGCACAGCACTCCCGGGAACTGCACCCAAGCAGAACAGAGACCACCAAGACATGAGGCAACCAAGAAGGCACAGAAGGAAGAAGCATAAGGAATCAGTCAAGGATGAGAGCTGGAAGGAAAATTGTTTGTACAAGTATTGCAATGCCTCAAAGCGGGTGCTGGGAGCCTCAGGCAAGTGCCTGTTGTGTTGGCCAGTAAGCAACACCCTGTTTTACCACTTAAAATGATGAAGAGAGATCCCACTCCTATAGCCCTGAGGACTGTCTGCTCAATATTTGCTCTGAAAGTCACCATCCTCCTCGCTGCCACCTCGTGCGTGCAACATCACTACAGTGCTATGAAATGCAGCACAGGGACAGCACTTGTGGAGACCTGCCCAGGTATTTTTGATCGCAGCCCTGTCTGAAGCTGCTCAGAGCACATTATATATGCAGATGTAAAAATACCTGGGGTAAAATCCCAGCCCTGTCACATTAACGGCACCCATGTTCAAAGGCTCGCTACAGCTTTACACAAAAAGAGGATGGCGCATACAGTTTTGGCTGTACACAGAGAAACTGGGAAATTATCTCAGCCTATGCCCCACCCCTGCAAGATTCCTGGTCCCTGGCCTTAACCATGGGCAAATAACATCCAACAAAATATCAAGAGGCTGAGACAGTCAGGTCTACAAGCTGGCCTGCACCTCCAACCAGAATAGTTATAGGACTCTGGGAAAGGCTGACAACCACTGAGACTCTGTTGACACTCAGCTGTCAACTTCCCACTATCTCTTTTAACATCATTTGAACCCTGTCCCGCTGTTGAAAATGTGTGTAAATGTCAGAGACTGCAGGGCCTCGCAACAAAGTCAAAACCACGTACCAGCGACATTGAGCGCTGGGATTTAGAGCCCGCCAGGACAGAGCAACCGGCCACCCTCTCACAGGCTGGGGGACTCAGCCCAGCGGGACACACGGGAGCCCCTGGTGCTCAGGATCAGCTTCTCCAGAGGCAACGGGATCAAAGGTGATACTGAGTTCTCACTCCACTGTGGTCCTGCTCACTTAGCTCACTTCAAGAATTTATTTCTTGCACGAGGAAAAGCAGAAAGTTCTCTTAATCTGCATGGTCTGTTGGGGGTGGGGAGGGGGAAATCTGGTGTTCTCCCTTTTCTTGTACTTCAGTCAGTCATGATTTGCTTTCCTCTGTAGGAATCCAAGGGTGACAGCCTAGACAGTGTCGAGAGAGCACACAGGCCCATGAGAAGGTGACTCTAAAGCTCTCTCTCTTTAGTTTGCCCGAGCTCAGACAAAACGGAAAATGGAAAGAAATGTGTAGAGCAGAAAAGAAGAATAGATCATTTTGGCGCCTGCAAAGAGGCGTAAGGAAACGCTGAGAGTCCATGTCGAGACTGTCGCTCTAAAGTTCTCTCTAACAACGCTGAAGAAAAACTTCAGGATACTTGGAAAAGAATATCAGCATATATCTTACATTTTCTAGCAGATCTTGGTTAAACCAATCTGCCAGAGTCAGCAATCTCCTTGGGCTGTACGTTTGTATTTTTTGGATATTTGCAGTTCAATACGGGTTTACCCAATTTCTGACTCCAAGACACACCAATCTTTTAGGAAGGCTTAAACAAGGAGACTAGGTGGCCTGTGGCCTATGCCCAAGTAACTCAGCTAGGCCGGTCATCAATCCCTTCACAAAGATGCAAACATACCACATTTGCGGCACATTTGCCTTACCCTGTAACGTCTGCAATAAAGGATGACCACAGAAAGCATGCCAAGCGTTTCCATCCAGCTGCTAAATCTGAACCATTTTGCTTATAGAAAATCTAACAATTACGAAAATAACTTAATTCCAGGTGGTTAGCAGTGGGTTGGGGGTGGTGGTGGGGTGTCAACAGAATGTTAGTACTGCTGTCCACACAAAAACATCCCGTTACAGCCAAGAACATTTTTTAAAAAATCTGGATGACATATGAGGAACACCTACAATTTTCTGTGCATGATCCACTGAACTTATTGCTCCAGCTGATCTGAATTATATCCTGCATTTTCAGATTTATTTCAAAGGCATTTATAACTAGAAGACAACAAATCTGAAATAAGAGTCTTCATTTCCGTAGAGTCCTCCTCCTGTGAATAAAGGCTAATGCTTCTTTTGAGGAAAGAAGAAATCGCAATGCCAATACCAATAACAAGTGAAAGCCAGCTCAGGTCAGAGCAGAACTCTTGCTAAGACTTGATGAACTTTTCGAAGTGTGACTAAACTTTGGCAAAGCCAGAGGTTTCCTGCAGCCACACAGGCACTTAAATCCTGAAGTTCTATCGCATCTGGCTCTTTCTGATATCTCCAGTTATTTATATTTATATTTATACCAATAAATGTTACAGCTAAGTTGAAAGAGTATTGAAGATGGGCTGGTTTATTAAAATGCATATTTATTTTTTGAAGTTTAAGGACTATCCCTTGAAGTGTGACCAATGCAAAGATGCGTGGTTTCTTCCTTCTCTGATACCCGCTGGGCTGAGAGACGTTCACGTGATGTCCTGTTTCAGCAGGGAAGCTAGTAGCGGTTTGAAGGGTGACACTGCAATGCGTGATGTCCCCAGCTGCCATTTCACAGTCTCAAGATGGTAAGTTGGTACCAGTAGGCCTGGTTTATCCAGGTAGAGCTAACCTCAGCCCAGACTGCCCCATCATATTCATGCTGCACTGTACCAGAGCCTTTCCAAGGAAGGGTAGCGAGAGTCCTGCACATCTCTGCGTAGCCAGCCCACGGCTGAAGCACTTGCACCTCTTGTGCCAAAGACCACACAGAGCTGCAAATGAAGAACAGCGGCATTGGGAAGCATGTGGATAACACCAGGTGCAAGCTGGGAAGAGAGAGGTCCCACAGTCACACATGCATCTGAACTTCCAGAATTCACTGTCTGCAGAATTTTACTACTTGGAAAATGGTTTGACCTTACATCGTGAGCAAGGAAAATCTTTCAAGTTAAGCAATATGTTCATTCTCTGTTAACTTTAGCTATATGTTTTGAACTAGTGAGCAACAAGAAGAAAGCATGCAAGGTGGGGATGAAATGACAAGATAAAAAGACGTAAGTGCAAAAAGCTTAAGGGTAAAATCTCTTACCTTTTTCCTTTACTAAAGGAAAGGAAAAACTCCTCTACTCACACTACTTACTACTGATACTCATTAGAGACGTGACTGTTCAAACTCACTAAAGATGTGAGCCCACAATGAAATGCAAACTTTCTCCTTTCAATAAATTAGAACATAATTCTCTGTCCAAAGTCTTGGGTCACCTTGTGAGGCAAAGGTCTCAGCCCTGGCCTCCAGCACGGCACAACTAAAAGGAATTTGGCTAGCTGATGTTAAACAGAGCTTCCAAAATGCTTGTCACATGAGCTTTAATAAAGCCATGATAATTGCTTTTCAGAACCAAAATAAATGAGATCCCTGGAGTACCCTGAAAGTCCAGTCTAAGGAAATGTATCGATAATGAACACTTTGTCATCATAGTCTACAGACAGCGTGTTTCTTCTTTGGGTGGACGGTACTTTTGTGATGGTTATTGGGAGACCGGGAATAAATCTGCATCTTGATTACATATTTCCCTCCCCCAGTAAGTTCGGATACAGCCTTCGCCTGAGTGCCAGAGTGACTTGCAGCAGTGCATTCCACAGTGCGGCCAACACCTATCATGTGTGCTTTGCTGTCCCTCTGAATGAATTTGGGAGTCCTGTGCATGCACTGTAATCTCTTGTTTTAGTACACATACCACTGGCTGTTTATGATAATGACAAGCGATGGCGCAGCTTGCACTAAAAGCAGTTCCTGTTTCACAGTCCCATATTAAGACCCTTCTGGGGAAGTTACATGGCAGAGTTGAATCACTCTCACAGTTAGTTCATCATTGCCAAAAGCAGCACGTCCCGCGCTCCCGCCCTGCCCTTTCTTCTCTCCATCCCAGTCATGCTAACGCGCCCTTTCTCTTGCATCAAACCAATGTTCATCAGAGCCTTCAGTGAGCTGATTCAGTTCATTAACCCAGGAGCAAACAATTCACTTTTTTGTCACGTTAGTTTTCTTCCAGGCCAGTGAGTTGAATCCATTTCACTCGGGGCCTGACGAGCACTAGACTTGCTGCCGGCCAGGGGGAGCAGGCAGCCAGGAGCAGGGAAGAAGAGCGATGAGGACAGGGCACCAGTACAAGAAGAGACATGATCAGCTGTAACATGTTGCTTTACCTTCAGCAATCTGACCCTGACTGGAGACGGTTTCTTTCCAGCCAAGGAGCGAAACCGCCAGCTGCATCTCTCCTCCTCAAGCTCCCAGCACCAGCAGTCTGCCACAAATCCTTACGGCAGGCCAGTAAGGACTCAAACAGACAACAGGGAAACTTTAAACCTAATCTAATGCTTTTTGCCCTGGCTCTCCAGCTGCCATTGCTGGAGAAATGCACACTACAGCTTTCTGTGTTTCCCAATGGCCAACAGTTTTAAGACTGCTTGTATTGACTAGGCATTTCATCATCTGCAACCAACTTGCTAAAAAAAAAAAACAGGTCTGCGCAGAGTGAGTGACAAAGGAGATACTGGAAAGGCACAAAGTTTGCCATATTCTTAATCCTAAAGGCCTTCCTCTTTCTATGCTTATTGCAGATCACCTGCCCCTGCTTGATTACTCCTGCTCCATGCCAGCTTTTTACACTTCTTCCTATTTCTCTGCCTCCATGCACGGAGGCCCTCCCGTAACACCTCTACATCTACTACAACCCGTTCCTTTTATGCAGCCTCTAAGAGCATTCCCCTGCCATCATGTTTGCAAGAAATCAACTACTAATAAATAGCTGGGAAGCAAAAAGCTAACACTTACCTGTTTGTATTTGCAAATTAATATGAATCAGATGCATATATACTTAAATACGTGCAGTATGTTTAACATCACTGTTCCCCCTCTTCCCCATTTGTTGTATGATAGAGGCATCTATCTCAGTTGCACTGGAACTTAATTCCTTTGACTTGTTGGGAAATCTCATTTTAAGGTGCAACGCTTTAGTACAGCGGAGGTTCGTCTAATTCCATCCAGTTTAGTCACATAAAAAATAACACGCATCACTAAACCTGACTGTGTGTGAGCTAACACTCCCTTCCAACAATGAAAGCGATTTGTTACTTTTCCTCCAACAATAGCTAGGAGGGAAAGGTTCCTTCTCCACAGCTGTTTCTTGAAAACCTACCGGTACACTACAATGACTGACAGACCTTTCAATAGGGTAGGTTGGACACTTACTCCTCATGAATTGATCCAAGCCCTTGATAGCCTGATAAAAGATGCAGTTGACTGCTTTGTAAACCAGCCAGGATTTCAAAGACCGTGTAAAACAGTGGATAGGATAGTATTTAACCCATTTTCTCAAAAGCTGAGTTAATCTGCATAACTCATCTGTTCAGTGATACTTATCTACATGTTAGCCTCGCACACACAATCCGACCTTCGTTACACGTAAGGTTTCAGTTTAATTTCTGGCTTCTCTTCCTACTGTGTTTTGCATTCCAAATGCGTTGCCTGTAACTTCCCGGCCAGAGTAAATGGGTTCAATTCATAATAGCAGTTAAAGCTCGTGCAAGCGGCTCCCTTGAAACCTTTCTCTGCCACCACCACAGCATCCGTGATACCATCAGGACTGGGTAGAGTTACCATCTATAACAAAAACTTTTCCAAAAGCCACTCTTGCCACCTTTCAACTTCGCAATGAATTCAAGCACCGCTGCTGTGCAGGGAAAACCCCTGCTGGAAAGGCAGCTCTGAAAATTATAGAGGAGGAAAACAGACAGGTCCCTCTAGGTGGTAAAAGAGGTTACGGTTTCCTTCCAATAACAGTTACCATAGCCTTTGATATTCTATCTACTTTATCATTTTCCCCAGTTTTGCAGAACAGCAGCTGTGATAACACAGCCCATCTTCTGCACCGCCTGTCACTGCGCGGAGGGAGATTGGTGAGGACGGAGCAAACACTTGTCGGGAGCCTTCAGCTTGCCTCAGCTTTGCCTAGGAGGCAAAGGATGAGCGACCACCTGACCTGGGAGTCAGGGGTCACCCCTCCGGGGAATCACCCCGTTGTTCGCTCCACTCGCAGCTAATCCCCAGTGAGTGGCTCTCGCTAAAAGATTTCTTTATCCCCTTGGCGAAAAAAAAAATAACAACGGAGTTAACAAGCCCAGTAAAAATCCATGACTCAGGCAAATCCTTAAGGATCAAGTGGGGAGGGGGAGGGAATATAAACTAATCTGAGAGTCCAAAACAGTCTTTTGCTAAAGCCTTTTAAAAAACCAACAACTTCACCAGGGTCTCCTCGTTAGTGGCGATTACAGGGGAGGCATTTCTTCCTTTCTTAACTAAGAATCCCTTCTCAACGACACAAACAAGGGTGCCCATTGAAGTGGTGCAGTGCTTTCTAATCCATCTGACCAGCTGGCTTTGTATGTCCTTTATACATTCTGCAGCAGGGAAGAGAAAGGCTTCTGGGGGAGAAGAGCCTCCGTCTCCTTGGCGGAAATACTGGTTTGACTGCTGGATGGCCTGCAGTGCTCCTGGGGAATAGATACAAATTTTTCTTTAATAGAAACATTTACAGTACATGGTTTTGAATATCAGCAGTGACTCACAGAAGTTATAAATGATTGCTTCCTCCTTTTCCCCCAGAGAAAATTACAAACATCTTAGACATTGGTTCTGCCACTAGTCTCCAAATCCGAAAACATCGGCTCAGGTTTCCTGGGGTTAAAATAAAAGCATTAGCGATGTCACTGAATTTCGGTGGATGCCTCACAAACGAACACGAGTACAACACAGGGCAGCACGTACACAGCAGAGAGCAAAAGGCACACGGAAGGGCCTGGAGGGACCCGTGAATTGCCTGCAATACTGGCTTGCAGTGCTCATTTTCTAGGTCGATTTCTGGAGTCAGATGCAGGAGAGATGAACCCTGAGCTGCTGTTGCCCCTTTCAGCGTTTTCTGACTTGGGCCAGCACCAATGTAACAGCGCTGCAGAAAGCGCGCTCCTCCCTCCGTCCCCTGTACCAGCCCTGCGGCCCAGTCCCCTCCCAAGGACACCGTCTTTGGCATTCACTTTTCCTTTCAAAGGAAAAGTTTCAAAGTTTTGAAAACCAACCACCCAACAAAACAGCCAAGGAATAAAGAAGAGTGGTCAGTACCACAACAGCCGAAATGAACACTAATGGGGGGGCAGGATCCTCCCCTTTTCGTAGCATCGCTATACGCTGTTCTGGCTCAATCTGCCTTAGGGCACCATGCCCCAGGATGTATCTTTACCTTCTCCCTCCAAGCCCTTAGTCCATGATCACTCTCTTTTCTCAAAGCAGTGTCTCTGGAAAGCACTTTTGGCTGTCGGCCTTCCTGTCCTGCTATCCACGCATGTTCTCCCATTTTTTTTCTTTCTTTTTTTCTTTTTTTCCAAATGCCAACATACAAACTATAGCAACAGTGCTGGACCCAGCACAGCTCTTTTCACTGAATATTAACTGTTGTAGAAAGAAAATTTACATTTCACTTCCAAAAGCTGTATATGGATTAATGTGTCATGAGTTTCTACACAGCACATTTCAAACTCAGGAACGTTCACTGAAGGCTGGTACAGAGCCCTGAACACACTTGAAGCAAATTAAATTGAAATCTTACGCTGGACAACATACCTTTTCCCCACATACCTTCTACTCAGCTAGCTTCAGTTGTTTGAATTTTTTATGGACTTCAATATTTACGTTGCTTTGTATGATTCACATCAAATAACATGACTGTTGTCTCCCTTGCTGTCTCACACCTCATTTTACTTCACAAGCCATGTCTTTTTAACCGAAGTCATCTCCATTTTGCTTCACATCAGAGAGCGGAAAAGTTTCCAACCATCATTTCCCTAGCAAAACGCTAACTTGAGGAGCGCAGTTGTAGGTGCTGTCAGAGGGGGGGGGACGGAGGGGGGGAAGTGCCAGGAGGTGCCTCAGCAGTGCAGAGCTCTGGTTAGAGCAGGTTTGGAGTCAACAATTCACTGTTTTGTTAGGATTCACAGCTGTGTTTTGACCAGCTTCCATAAGCTCATGCCTACATGGGAGCCCTTCTCAAGCACAGCTTCCACTGAGCCCCCAAAGCAGCACAAAGCCTTCTGTAGCATGCACTTGGCAGGGCTAGTGCAAACATGGCCTTTACGAGCTCTGAAGGTGTCAGAGCAGACTCCTGCTCTTTCTGCAGACTCCTGCCCTTCCCTTCACTTCACGTCAGAAATGTTTCCATCTGCCTGCTGGTGAAAGATGTCTTGTAAAGCAATATATATTCAGATGTTTGGGTTAAATCTGTAAGGACTATTCTGCCCTAACATTAAAAACAAGACAGAAAAATTATTTTGAAAGATGCTAGCAGGGGAAATTTTAACTTTATGAGCGATTAAAAACTCATATGGCTACTGTTCCGTGTTTTCAAAGAACTTACGCGCATATCTGTAATAAAACAATTGGGAGGAATGACTGAGAGCTAACATTTAATCCTAGAAACTTTGAAAAATAGTTTAGTCATTGTTCAGATTGTCCCAATCCTTTCCAGAGTTGACAGCTCCGAGGGTAAAGCCACTTAGCCTTATGCAATGCAAGAGCGAAACAACCCAGAGAAGCCCTGCATGAGGCAGCCTCGGTGAAGATACACATCTACCAGGAGCAGTCTGGCTATTCTTTTCCTCTTAAGCCAGTTTCCCCTCAAAGTTGTGAGTAAAGGAAACAAAAGGCTGGATAACTTAAGACTTTTTAACCATAACTAGGCCGCTTCGTTTTTCACGTCTTTCACTTGCCAGGGCTTTGCAATTTGTCTCCAGCCTCCCCACTGTGAAGCCCTCAGTCGAGTCAAACCTGTTTGCCATTTGTGTGTGTGAGCGCCCTTAGACCTAAACCCAGCCAACAGTTTAGAGTAAACAGACCTACCCAGGGAGGAGCTGGAATTTGAACTGCAAATCATGTGTGTCCCAAACAATTACTCCCTCTCCAGGTGAGGGAACGCAGCAACATTCCTGGCGTCTAAGCGAATTTCTCTGCAGCAGTAAGGAAGATGGGGGATCGGTCTTTTTTCATCATGGGCGGGGCAGTGTCTTAGACAGACTCATCAACAAAAAAACCTGCTTAGCTAACTAGTCTGCTCCTTTTGCTTACCTGCTGCTGATTTGTTGAGCTAATATTTTAAGAACAGTGGGGACATCCTGGAACCACCCTCTTACCTCAATGATTATGTCTAAGTTGTTCTGCCGAGTATCTTACATAAGACTTGCATAAGTAATGCATTCTGCTTCTGGTAAAATTGGTTGCTCTAGCTAATGAGGAGTGTCACACGGTGAGCTTCGCAGACTGCAGAGCTGCAGAATGCCCAAAACTGCACTGCTTGACACAGTGCTCATCCTTCTTTAGCACCAGACTGACCTTGCAAAGAAGATTAAACCTAGGCAAACAATTGAAAAGCCTGAGCAAGCTGAGACCTGGCAACAAAGGCAAACACTAGCACAAAGGAACCACAAAGGGGAAAGAAAAGGGTAGGAAAAAATGGGGGAAGAGTGGTAATCACTCTCCATCTGAGAGAGCAGAGACTAAAGACGGACTTGAGCATTGAGGGGTTTTGGTAGGGAGCACTAAGATCTCCTCCTCCATCTCCCCCTCTCACCACCACCAGTTTAGGGATGTTCAGCTTCGGATCTGTGAACTCACCAGCTACATATGCATGTTCTAATTACACCAGGTAGTCAGCTCTTGACCACATCATTTGAAATGTAAATGACAGGTCTCAGATATAGGCTACCTATTTGTAGGAAGAGTGTGTCCCATGCAAGACTTGCACATCCTGCTCCCTGCAGGAAAACATCTCTCTTCTGGATTGATTTAGAAGATTTCTCTGAAGACAGGTGAGGGTGGTGGAGGCTGTGGAGGATGAGCTACGTAATTGGTGTGGAGGGGTGTCAATTCCAGGCTGTAAACTAGAAGAGTAACTTCAGAGAGCTCCATTAAAACGCTAAGTATTACTCATGATGTGATCTTTTCCGTCTCTTTTCCCAAAATCCAAGGATTCAGGCTTTGCATGCATGGAAATGGAACAAGATAACATGCACAAAATACATGGCCCATTCTTGTCACACATATCTTGTTATGCATAAATGAGAACCCATGGCAAATTAAAATAGATGCTTTGATAATCACATAGATAATATGCATGACCTTCTGTGTTAGAGCGCATGTACAGTATTTAAAACTTACACTAAATCTGTAAGGAAGGTGGCCAATGGGACT
This sequence comes from Steatornis caripensis, assembly GCA_013398225.1. Lineage (NCBI taxonomy): Eukaryota > Metazoa > Chordata > Aves > Caprimulgiformes > Steatornithidae > Steatornis > Steatornis caripensis. Next base: position 386,588 of record VZSC01002419.1, on the reverse strand, counting down.
AAAAAAAGCCCCAACCAACCCACAAAACTCACAGTCGTTGGGAAATACACTAATGAAGGTGGATGGTGCAACCATCGTTTGCCTCCCGTGTCATTACGGGGCAGTCCATATTAAATGATCGCACACTGGTTTTGCCTAGACTCCTGCCTCATTCACTGCATAATTATAGTGAAAATGAAGGTAAATGTTTTAATGCTAAATGTCTTGGAAGCTTCATCTAGGAGTCACTACAGCTTCGCTTGTAAGACACATAACACATGTTTCTGTCTACACTGAAACAGGGTCAAAGCTAAAAAGCGTGTGTTAAGCACCAGGTATTTTATTCAGTGTGATAAGCTTGGTTGTATAACACCGGTCTGGCCTGGGAGAGGAGTGAACTCTGGATCCTGATTCGCTTTGTTGTCGGCAGGTGCTACGTTGTGTTGTGACCTGTTCCAGCCACACCTATAATCACACAGCCAGCTACAGGTAACTCCTGAGATTGCCTTTTATCTTTAATCGCTTCCTGTTCACACTTCATTCTGCCAACACCTCCTGTCAGGATGATTGCTGTTTATTTCCCATGAATATCTAAGAATATCATTCATCTCAGCAATAAAAGTTTCCATGCAGTGAGGCATGCTTCAGAAGTGACCTGCAGTATTTCCTAAAAGGTTACTTGACTGACTTGTTGGTTGGGAAAGTAAACAGGAAGACCTACATTGTCTGTCATAAAAAGCAACAGTATTAGGCAGGCAGAGATCACCGAAGCAGTTATTCCAGTGTAGTTCTCTAGAAATGAAGGTCTCGTACACAGATTAAATCATCTACTGGTAGCACCAATACTGTGGGTCTGATCTTGAAAGTTCTTAGTCAGGTTGAGATGTCTCCTCTTACAAATACTCAGATGAGACACAGTTGCAGATTTTAGATAAGCTGCGTCGGTCACTAACTAGTTGGGTATCCAAGATTTCTAAGTGATGCTGGTTTTATTTAGTTTATGATCCTAACTGCGCAGTACAACAGCTGAGTCATACCACAGCCTCTTAGAAGTCCACATCTCCCTCTCAGCTACACATAACTATACCTAAGCGGTCAGCCTAACCGCTTTAAAGATGGACCTGAAGTAACTAACTTTTCTCTCATGAGGACCTGCACGTGTCAGCAGCAATAAGTCCCGTCATCCCTGCTACATCCCACCACGCAACCAACACAATAGATGGACATCACCAGCCTTCTAGAAGCGTTGTTTGACAAGCACTTTAAAATATCAGAATCTGGGATGCCACATAGCAAACCCACATCAGAGTATTTATGCATCTGAAAACAAACCATTTTTTACTCCAGAGAGAAATAGAGAAAAAGAGAAGGGACTCCAAATGAAACTATCAGAAGGTTACTCTGAAACAAAAAGGACTGTTTCTTGCACTAGTTATTATTTAGCTGTGGAGTACATTGCCACAGGAGACTGCAGACGTCTGGGTTGAAAGTGGTCCAAAAGCAATTGCACAAAGCCATGCAAGAGATCCATCAAGGGCTACTAACATTGAGGATGCCACCTCTGGCTCCAGAATGCAACACACTACTGAAAACTGGGAGAGTACACTAACAAAGCATCAGGAAGCTATCCTGCTCTTTTAGCTCGTTACTGACCACTGTCAGAGGCAGGAAAACAGGAGCTGTTCTTATATTGTTATTATTACATTCTCTGTTAGGCAAAGATTAATAAGCAGAGCTTGGCTTTCCACCGTTCTTCACATGCCTCCTGTTTCTGCTCGAGCAGAAACAACTGCGATAACCTCAGTTCGGATGGGCTGCTCCCGCAAAGGACTGCCAACAAAGAGCAGCGCAATGACGGATACCTGAACACGCTGGAGCTTGCAAAGGCTCAGCATTCAGCCTCTGCTCAACATCTCCATTGGCCCCACAGAGTCTAACCAGTGAGAATTATTCTGCATCTTCCATTTCATAAACTCTCATTCTCATTCTGTCTCTCAAGTCACAATCTTGCCTCTGACCAGACTCATCTGCTTCCCAGGAAGACCAAAGTAACACTTCAGCCTTACAGCAGTCACGGGCACTTTGCAGCGATGTTCTTTTCTCCTTCTGTTTAAAAACGTCCTGCTTTATATTTGCTGTAAGCTGGAGTGTTATTCAGTGCTGCGCGGAGCTTCCCCTGCTACCGTTACACACTTTTGTAATTAAGACTTCTCTGCCTGAGTCAACTGAAAACTACCAAAAATGTCAAGTATTTCAAAAGTAACTATTGCCAGAAATAGTCACCTTGCTTTCAGACAATCTTGCTTCTGGCAGGAGCCCCTTGAATGCAGAAACTAAGCAATTTTTAAGTCTCCATCTACCCTCCATACGCATTAGTATTTGATAACACTGGTTTCTACATAACTCAATAATGAGTTGCAATTATACCTTTAAAAGGCTTTCAAAGGCCCAGGCCTCTCCCTATAACATTTGTGTATAAACTGACTACATTCTGCCTTATCCCTTGCAAAAGTGTACTTAGCATTTATTTTCTCAATGACTCTGTCTTCTTTACGGTCCTTCTACTTCGTGATGGGGATCAGCATTCCACACATGCAAGAAATAAGGAGAGCTACATGAAGGATCAAAATAGAGTCCTATCCTGCTTGATGGATTGATTTGCCACAGGCCTCAGGGACCTTCAGGCTCCATGCTATTCAATTTAATATCTGTTCTGTACTTGGCACTATTGATCCCCTACCTCTTCACCTATAAATTATGGCAACCTGTGGGTGAACAACCAAGCATGTTCAGCTCTTCCTTCATAAGAAAAATCTCAGACAGCAGTTAGGAGGCGACTTAATGTTTTTATGTAAAACAATATTGATTTTTACAATGAGTTTAAAGATAGCACATCATCTATTTAACTTTACTTCATGAGTGACATGTTGGCATTCTCTTTATCGCTTCACCATGAACAAAAGACACAAAAATTTTGCCATATCCTGTGAATTACAAAACCTCGTTGTCTAGTCAACCCTTTTGTCTAGTTGAGGAGCTGCTGTCTACAGCTGCTTTGCACGCAAGAGATACCAGACTTTGATAGTACTTGGAGAAGAAGCAGAAAATTGACAGCCAGCTGCTTTAGAAAAGCATCACTCATTAATCACTGAGTGGTGGTTCTTCTGGATTACTGTTGAAGCAAACAGCTATCCACAAACCAAGTACGAAGAACCAGGATGAATCAGAGTACGCCAAACACTTTAACAGAAGTCAGCCAGCCAACTGGACTCTAAACTAGGGTCTTTTTTCTTAAACATCCTTCTAGGAAGGATTTTATAAAACGGTGGTAACTCAGTAAAGCTTGGACCTTTGTCTAACAACTCATGGTGTAACATATCCATAAAGATTTTTAAAGACTGGAAGTATTTCAGACAGCACTGTAGCAGTCCTGACTGAATCTGGTCACCAAGAGTCAGTGCTAGAACAAGCACATCTTAGCTGTTAGCAATTACATCATCACATCACTTCCCAGCATAGTGGGTTATCATTGACCATCTGGAGGCAGAGATTTTCATTCATTTGCCGTTTGCTTAGCAGGGAAAGTTCTTTCCGGAATACCTGAAGGAGAGAAAAACTACATGTGGCCTTCTTTCTCATTTTTATTTTCACTGAAGAGTAAAGTAATCAGTGCTAGATTTGCAAGAAGATCCTCAGGGTAATCCACAAAACCAGAGAACCCCAAGTAAGTAAATACCTAAAAAAACCCCAAACCCAGTAACAAATGCATTGTTTTCTCTTGCTTCTAACACAATACATCCCACTAAGCCCCTAAAACCAATACTGAATGTATTTAATTGTGATCATGCTGAACACAAGATTACCAGAGCCAGAAAATGTCTTGGACTTGAATCAACAATTGTTTTCCATTTTGAAAACTTCACAATGAACATGGCTGGAGTCTTGGCTTCCACTCCCTGAATGAAACCCAACATCAGCTCTGGGTCCCCAGAGTCCCAAAACTGAAGTGACCCAGATGCTGCAAAGGTCAGTGCAACCAAGAACCACCACTAAATTTACTATTTTTGCTATCATAATGTCCAGAGCCTTTAGGCCTGAGCCAGGCTCCCCCCTGCATTAAGCCATGTACAAACAATCTTGAAGAAGTAGTCCCTGCACCAAAGACCTTACGGGACAAGTTTTAGCAGGCTCCATCAGCTACATAAAACAAGCAAGGGGGGCAGAAGGTAACCCAAACCCAAACGCAAGCACATAGTGGCACAATGAGCGTTAGTCATGGCTTACCACCAACTAATATCAAAACAAAATATTTTCCAGTAACAGTTCTCACTTTTACCAACAACGACACAACAGCGTTTCCCCCCCCCTTCTCTGGGCTCTCAGTACTGAACCACCTACAGACAGAAAACTCTTCTCTTTTTTGCTAGCACCATGCCACTTTGCTGTATCTTGTTCACTGGGGGGTGGGGGTTGGGGGGGGGTGTGTGTGTGGAAAGCAGCCTCAGCAAAAAAAGTAAAGCATGGCAAGCCAATCAATTAGATGCAGGCTGGTCTTTCTTTTCACAGAAGGGGTTTTCTTTTCTCCCCTAAGAGTGAGAAAACTCAAAACCTTGGTCTTATAAGGAGGTGTCAATGAGGTCCTTTATGTAAAAGCTGCATTTAAGAGGGGAAACTCACAGTTCTCAAAAGCACATTGCTTTTTTCCCTCCCATGTGCTTTGTTCTGAGCCTGATGCTATATGTGTATTCACCAGATCAGCTTTTATTAACAAGATTTGCATGATAGCTCAGAGAGTGGGTGATCTTCTATGCCCTGTTTATTATTTGCTAAGTTTGAAGCGTCCTGAGCTTACATACTTATGCTCTCAAGCATGCTGCTGGGTTGGGAAAGGCAAGCCACTGATGCCATCACCGGTACAAGGTGCAGTTTGGCTCCAGAGGAGGGGGCTGTGAACATGCCACGAGGGCTCCCTCCTGGTGGGATGTGAGCTTGGGAGCTCAGCTTTACTCAGCCAAGGATTATCGTGTGTTGTCAAGAGGCACTATCGCTACGTGATTCAGTCCACCACTTTTTATTTTCACCTTGGCCTGGGAACTGCAGGACAGAGTTGCCCTTTAGCCCCTCTAGCACAGGGGTGGTTTGGTTCAGAGCTCTGGAATTCCTGGATCCTGAAGGAGACTTCAAAAATGCAGCGGGAGAGGCCAGATTCACCTTGCAAAGCAGCGCTATGGCAACACACACAAGTCTATATTCTGTATTAAATTAGGAAGTGCTTTCTCCGTTTCTCCCTAAGCTCAGCAATGCTAGGTGAGCCAAGCAAAGCAAGAGGATTCATGTGCTCTAAAAGCATGTCATCCAAACAGACGTGAATCCTTCTTCCATTGAGATCAAGGCATTATTTATGAGTTAACTATATATTCCCCCGTGGTCACAGAGCAAGAAAAGCATTCATTTTTCCCTTGACATAGTTCTCCAAGCTTCCTCAATATAGTGGGTTCAGGGTAAATTCCCCGTTTGGCCTGCCCTTACAATTCCCAACAAGTGAGTCCTAGAATGACAGAACACCATTTTATTGAACTAACTAGCTGCTTTTGGCTTTCTTCTCATTTCACCCCTATAACACAGAGCCTTTTATCTTGAGGCTGTCTCCCGGGCATGACTCCAGCTAGCCTTAGCGCCTGCTGCATATGAGCACTGTCTATGCAATATCATCATTGCTTTAAAAATGTACCAAATGCAGAAAAAAAGTTTCTCTCTCTCTCCCCCCTCCCCTCCTTTTTTTAATAAGAATGTTTCCATGTGGTTAGAAAAATAACATCTGGAATTACTGAAGGCTGCCAAAAAGAGAGAATGAAAACAATGAGTTGAGTCACACTTGAACCTGCCAGCTTCATATAATTTAGACTTTCTTGAGGCAGTTTGAAAAGAAAAAAATATATGGAAAATGTTTTAGTTTGCTTTTTATAATGCAACTTATTTTCAATCTGCTGATGTAAGTTGCAGAGTCACCAAGACACAGCACCATGGGCATTCATCCTTGCCGTGCTCTGATATCAGAGTCTTTCTATAATTCATCTATACATATGCAACAGCAGATGAAGGTTTTTCTTGCTGAGCAGAGCCCCACTAAGCTAGTGAAATTTCTCTCAGACGCAGATATGAAGCTGCACTGAACCTTTTTATTCCATCCCATAATGCAGTACAGAGAATTTGAAAGTTTCCTAAATGCCCCTTCATTTTTCATACCCATGAACAGTACTAGTATGCTCTGATGAATTTTAAAATGGTTGCATACTGTTGCGATGCAGTCTCTGTAAAAGATCAGCTCATCATATGATTGCCCTAATCAAGGACATCATTACATTTCTCTGCCTAGTCTAGGAAAGGCCTTCAAATATTTCCATGGTCTGAATTTTTCACCTTGAACAGTCATGCCATCCAAGTGCGTGGTTGGTATGCCCACTGGAGCTGGTGATTGGAGTTCTAGTACAGATAAGAAAGTGCAGTTAAACTGTCTAATGAAATGGGAAACTCAGGTGATAGGAACCACCAGCAAAATACTCCATGAAAAAAAATCACAAATAAGAACCAAGCCAGGCACAGCCTGAGGAGTTTTCCATGAGATTTAAATGCAAACGTATGTATGACAGGTGGAAAAAGAGGAAAGCTGGATGCTGCATGCTGTTTGCTGGAGCCTTGCATGTATTAGAGACAACACCAGCAAAGCACAGTAATCAATAGACAGCAGAGAAGGATTTGTGGCAACACTTTGGGAAAAAACTGAGACACCTCTGGAGAACAGGCTTAGCTGGAAAGCCAAGAAACTTTCTCCTGCTGACTGATACACAGCGTATTCAGGGATTTATAGGTATTGCTTGTGAACTGTCTGAATCCAAGACGTACTCAACTCCATCATCAATTTTTTTACTTAAAGGGAGTCTCCCAAAAGACTTAACTGTAGATAACCACTAGGACGAGCAGGATTGTATGGTTCATATCTAAACAAAGTACATGAAATTATTATCAATCCTGTACAGTATAATCTGACAAGGGAGAAAAAGTGATGTACAGTCATGCTGTATGACCACTGGAGATACACACTCTCCTCATGAGGGCAACTAGAGTATAAACTCTTTTACAAGAGTGCTTTTACTGATATTTCAAAAAGCCCTTAGAAACAGGCATATTAGCATTTATACTAACATCACCCTTGTCTGACATTATCATACTACCATCGTTACCCATTACTCTTGCAGGAGGAGCAGGCGACGCTCACAGTAGCTTTCGCAGCAGTGTCGCAGCACGATAATTCCACCCTGGCCTCAGCAGCCCATTACTGGCTGGGGCAGAAGGCATCTACTCCCCTCCTTTCATTTCACAAAAGTTGCCATTTCATCAGGCTACGACAAACCGCTTTCTGCGTGGCTATCGTAGCTGCTTTCCCTCAGTGCAAAGCTACTGGAAATTCTTATCGAGCTTGCCCACTCCATTGTTCCATGCTATCACGTGTTATCGGAGAAGTCACTGCACATTCAGCACATGTCGGCTTTTTTCTTTTCACCAAGTCACTTGGCAACAGTTCCTGAGGCTCTCCTTGCCCCAAAGGCTTTAAACAATCCTACCAAGATGGCTGAGCAGCTAGAGATGCATTAACACAACTCCCTCACGTGGCTAGACCTTTGTTCCAGGATAAGGCAGGATAAGACTCACTATTTAGTTTAAAAGCCTTCATAAATAGTAAGTTAAAATAACCCAATCTAGTTTAGTATCAAAACAGGAGTGTCTACAAGATGTGGCTACACTGATTTAGTTTTACTGTTTTAAATTTGCTCCTTATCTTACACCAAGAACTTTCCCGTTTAGACAAAGTGCGAGCCTGCTAAACGGTAGTTTACCAGCCACTATTTTGTATTTAGTAACTTACTGTCATTTAACATAAAATGTTTAGGCAAACCATGAGAGAGATCAGAATTCTGATCCTCGTATTAAAAAGAAAAGGGCTCGAGGGATTAGATTGTGAAATATGATTTCCCAGGATATATTACATTCTGGTTTAATGTTCTTTTTGATATCACAGACAGTCAAACCTCATTTCATAAGAGGGCACTTCAACACGCTTTGCATACAGCGTGCTTTCCCTTGATAAAGTCTCCGTGCTGCAGCAAACTTGGAATTTGATCAGAACCTCTGGAGCACCCAGTGGTGGGAGTGGAGGAGAGCAAAACCCACACCGTGAACCTCATCTCACAGAAGCTCCTTAGATAGTTTTACAGCAAACACAAACAAGAAGAATGAGCCAAACGGCTCGGCAGAAAGCATCACAGACTTGAATTATGCTGCAGGACAGACTGCAGATGCAGCTCGCACAGCAATGCCAAGTACAGCACGCACCACATGTATCCGCATGTTGACTGTATTTCTGCAAGAGTCATTGCAGAATGACAGCCAGAAGCATCTGAAGCATTACAACCATCTGTAACCGAAAGGGTACCAAGGCCTGAACTTTTTCACGTGGTAACTGTCAGTCTAACTACAGCACAACTGTTGAGAAAAACTTATGACCTAACTCTGGTTGCAATATACCTGCTGTGCCTCAGAGATTCTCACAACATACAGAGTTTCAGAGGGAAGTTCCCCTCTGTCCTCACAGTCTTGCATAATTCTTTCGTGTGTTCCTTTAGCTTTTGCATACTTCAACATGAAACAGTAGATTGAAATACAAAAGCACAATTGTTTACAAGAAAACCTACCATGACTGATGTCACTAGAGGAAATCAGCAGGAGGCTGCACAGAGGAGGGAAGTTTGGAATGAGCTGGAAAGAGAGCCTTGATAGTCTGGGGATGGACAATTTACTGCAAGACACCACCAACCACTCTCAATTTCTTCTCCTTCTCTGCTTGTGCACACGATTCTCCAGAAGTAGGAGATTCCTGTAATTAAACGGTGATACCCTGAGGTCAACAGAGTAGGTTTTTAACCAATAATTTTGAAGTGAAAGCTCCCCGCTGCCGGCCTGCTTTTTAAATGTATTACTTTGATCGTGCCACATTCTGGGCCTACTCCCTGAATGCTGCTGAACATGCTGGCTGGCGCAGCCACGCATAGCATATTAAGTCTCCTCACAGGGCCATCCTCATCTGCTATAACATCATTTTGTAGCCGTGGAGGCAGCCAAGCAAAGGAGGAGATGGTCAAGAGCCTTTAACCATTCTCCAATTTGCCCCAAGTCCCGAGCATCCTCTCTGGCACGCACTGCCACGCTACCTGCGCACTAGCGAGATGTTGTCGGCGGGAAGCAGTAAGCTGCTGTCCTGTGAATATCTGCTATTCTTTCGCAAAAGCGTTACCATTACGCAATCTCGATCTAACGCGATGACCGTGGTTGAGTATTTTCTGTGCTGTTCCCAGACGGTATGCTTTCAGCAGAAAAAAGTGAATTTCCAGGAGGTTCTTAACAGCAGATCATGACTCATATCATAAAGGAAGGTTTCCCTAGCAGAACCTATGGAAAAAAAAAAGTGATAATGTCAGGGTGTGGCTTGCCCAGAGGCTAACAATAGTAATGGCTCACTGCACAGCACTCCACAAGCGGTCCACGTGTTGTTTAGAGTCACAAGCGGTGGCTTTGAGTAACTAATTAGCAAAAGATCCCTGTATCTTTGTAGATCAGTTTGTAGGCTTATAGAAAACTCTCACAGGCAATACATACTAAAAAAAAATAATCACTTATTATTGCATTAACATCATTATTTAATGAACTGCATTGTTTCATAACTGCTTATGACTCTTTCACATTAATTCTTGCAAAATAGATTTCAAGCCTCATCTCCAATGAAATTTTATCCCCTTCCTTCACCCTCCCACACAGTAGCTGCTTTGTAAATTGTGATTACCTTTTATCACACAGTCCTTTTATTTGTTGTAACTCATTTTGGTGGATATCTTGTTGATGCATGATTTGATACTTTTTAAAAAAGAAGACAAAACACATGCAGTGTTAGAAATTTACTTGTATTCAGGCATTGTTCAGTTGCTTCTTCCTGTGTTTCATGCTTCCCGTTGCCCTTCCCCAAGACCTTCTCTAATTTAGAAGGGAAAGGGAGGGGAAAAGGGAATATTTATTAATATCATCAGATTCACTATTCTCTGCAAGCCTATGTTTAGTCTGAAAGAATGCATGAGACAGTTTAAATACGTCTCCCTCTCTTTTTTTTAGCAGTCCCCAACCGTTGAAAAAAATAAGAGTTTTTTCCAGGGAAAACACATCATTGCCAATTAGAGTAGGACCATAGTTTTGTCAACTGGACAAACTACTCTTGACGTGAGTTGTACTTATCTAGGAAATCACAACCTACCTGAAGGTCTTTGTTAGTGCAGCTACAAAAGTGGCCCAAGTTTCCACGTACAGAAAAAGGCTACATTAGCTACAGCGATAATTTCTAGGTTTTAAAATCTTTTTTCAGTCAATATATCTGCCAAGTCTTTCAATCCAGAAAACACTGAGAGGATGGAAAAATCAGATCTTTCAGTAGTGGACAGCCATATTTACTATTTTGTTGATAAATCTTCAATCTTCAAAAATAAAACAAAAAAAATATCCCTCAAAAATCCAAACATGCCTTTTATTTTTCTTGTGTGGACAGGTATGGCTTAGCTTTGGCATAATCCTATTATGTTCCCTTCTTAAATAATAATGCAACTATACAGACAGATCTAAATAAATAGAAAATCTTTGCAATTTACTTTAGCACAAAGTATTGACGATACTAACCTTCAATGCAACTCGTTCTGTGGCAAATGAGTACATTTAGTTGTGGAATGGCATGCTCATATATGTTAGAAGTGAAAGTCATGGCTTATTTCATACAATGTTTGAGGACACATTGCTGTGCATTCCAAAGACATTAGTGTTGAAGAAAATGAAACCGAGCTTTAAAACAGAGAACAGTTTTGGGAATGCAGAGCTCAAATCCACTGTCATTTAACTTGTTTATTTGAATAACTGATTTACTGTACACGTTCCCCAAGGCCACAAACTATTAAGAAATGTTAAAAGCTAAATGTATCTTCGGGTTTATAACCAAAGTAGAAGAGTTAGAGAGTGATGTCCACACTTTGCCATTTTACTTGTTCTTGAGAGTATTTTCTTTGATTCACTGTTTAGCGCAGTCATTCTTACTTAGGAAATCAACATCAAGAAAAAACTAGGCCTCTTTAGAAATAAACAATTAATACATGGCCTCCTGAGCACATTAGCGAAGGATACCAAATTACGAGAGGAACTAAATACCAAACAACTATTTAACAAAGAGTTAAGTGAAAACATTTGATGAACAAATGTCAAAACTTTTAGTTCGGTTTTTGCGCACAGTGGCTATTGAGAGAGAGTAATAATGCAATGCAAGGTGAAAAAACCTGAAAAATATTCCTGCTTCTACGTGACTTCACATAAGAACAGTTTAAAACCAACTTGCAGGCTTTACAAGCCATTGGCGTTATTGCTCGTCTGGGCCTTCACACCAAACTACAGATGTTTGGTCATGAACTTGAGTACAAATTTCACTCTGGTTCCCCAGTTTTAATAATTCTCTTGTTACTCCAGGAGTTTCTTAAAACCTTCCATTCAGATGATGAGGTGAGCTTTCATTTGGGGGGTGGAGGTGTTGTGCTGATGGATTGTTTCTAAACAAATACGTCTCTAGCCTTTGTGGTTGTCACAAATAATTGAAAAACATGAGCAAGAGTGCACCCCCACAACCTCAAAGACACAAGAAAATTAGAAAAAATAATTGAGGGTTTTTCTGCTATTTAATTATATGGGTGGGTTTGACAATACGAGGACACAGGGAAAAGAAATATGAGAAATATGAGCAACAGCAGAGAATTTTCTGTGGGTAGAATACAGCTATAAACCAGAAGCCCTCAAGCCCCACGAAGTGAAGCAAGCTGTAGCTTACCTCACCCTCAGCCTGATGCTGCAGCCTGGAGATACAACAGGCAGCGGCATCCTGTATCAGCCTGGCTCCGCTTCATGGTTAAGCAACCCAGCTTTTTTCATTCTTTTCACTCTCTCCAGCAGACGGCTCAGCTACAAGACACTGAAACAAAAGAGCAAGGAATATTATATTAATCCTCAGCAAATAGGCTTTTACTTCTGAAACTACACATGAGCTCGTGTTGAACATATGACACTACAACTTGCGATAGTTTCTTCTCCATCAACCGGTAACGTCACCTTCATTTACTTGGAGTANCTGACCATATTTAGCAGACACAAAAGAATGTAGGCCAGAATTACAGTACTGGGATTTTGGTGGTTGTTTGGGTTTTTGTTTTTTAAAGTGGGAGAGAAAGATGCTTTCAGATCACTGAGGAAAGACATTGCTGGAATTAGAACACCACTGTGAAGCCTTGTATAAAACAAAAAAAAAAGGGGGGGGGGGGGGGGCGGCGGGGATCAGAATGTCTTTGTATAAGGTCCTTTCTTCTTCTAGACAAACGGCACGCTACTGTTCTACCTAGAACAATTATGGAGCTTTTTCTAAGATATTAAAAACAATTCAGCAATTATCTCTGTATCACAGCTAGTGTTGTGTAATTACTACTAAAAGGTAACTCTGCATCACCGAGGTGACGACATACAACAATATCCAGTTTGTGGACTGTCAGGTGCCCAATATGCAGCATCAATGGCTGCTTTCACAATAATGGAAACAAGAATAGCTGTCATTATTCACTGAAATCAAAGCTCACCAACACCTTAAACAAATGCCAGTTTAAGATTCAGGTCAGATGTTACTGGATCCTGGCTTCCTCCTATATCCAATGGTCAACAGGGTCCTCCTGGCTGACCAGAAGCGTGAAACGTTTTGTAAGACTGACGAAAAAAGTGTCTGGGAGGGTTAAAACAGATTAGCAAGGAACTGCGAGGTACTGAATGGAGCCTGTCCCTGCAAGCCTTCCAGGTTATCTTCATCTTCATGCCCACTGGGAAATGACTCACAGGTGTTTTAGGAAGAAGCAGCTGCCTACTTTGTGACATTTCAGCTTTTGCCTCCAGGTCGAGTAGGGCCTACAGGATACACAGAAAGGAGACAGCCTGCTGAAGATACCGAACTACATTTGTCACATCCAACCTAGAGCTAGTCTGGCAAGTGAGCAGAAAGGTTTCCACGTTTCAAATGCAAAAGGAGGCCGGTGCTGTCCCATTGACAAAGGGCAGAGACTCTGAAAGGGGAAAAGCATTTAAAGCAAATTAATGCCATTAGCAAATTCAGCGCTGCTGAAAGCAGCTTGACATGGGCTGACATCTCGGGCGACGGACAGTCCTTCAGTTGCAGGGCAGACAAAAGAGGAGGAGGCATCCCCAGGCTTCCCCCTTCCGCAGGTCCCAGGGCAGAAGTGGAGGGTGGGAACGCGCACGTGCGGAAATCCTGCCCAGCACTGAGCGGGGCCTTCGTGTTCAGTAGTCGCGCACCACATCACTCCTGCCTTGCTCCACGCCAAGCCCTTCAGCTCCTCCTTCCTCCTGTGGGTAAGAGGCGCAGGAGGAAATTGCACACCAATTGAGAATACTTATTTTCTCAGTGCAATCTGAATCAATGAATTTAAATTTAAATGTAAATTTAAAGCAATGGATCGAGAAATCAACACAACTTAAACTGAACTCTAGGAGTTCGATGGGTTTCTAATAAATAACAGTCTGTCACCAGCAGAGTCATGGCAGCAGTTATGTGAGCAATATCACACTTTTCGATAGAGTTTTCCTTCTCACAAGCATAAAACAAACAGATTCATAGCATTATCTGTTAGAAGATAAGCCCAGCAGACAGGAATCTCTGAGGCTTTATCTCGCCTTGCCCCAAACTAATTAATATGGTATTATACTGTCTTCTAAGAATCACCAGTGATATATAAAGTAAAAATTGTCAGTATTCCTATCTGACACATGGTGAAACTGAGGTATGTGGAGGTTAACTGGGAAGAAAAAAAAACAGAAGCTGAGCTTTTAAGAAAGCACTGAACTGTCGATATCTGCACCCATAGTCCATCCACTGAATCCATAAAGTTTGCTGGTTACATGGTTTTGCAGTTTTACTGTAACCTTTGTCCTAGGAAGATTACTTATCTGCAAGTCAATAGCAAACCAAATTTTTATGAAGCAGGACACAAAATCTGAGCAAACTTTTTGTTTCCCTCTATTTTTTTTTCAACATGCAACTTATAACTCCGAAGTCGCATTAAGTCCAGAACCACACTAAACCTGCCCCCCCACGCACCCCGAGAAGCGTGCAAGCAAAGAAGAAAGAGCTGAATGAGCGGAAACGGGGCATTGCTTGGTTCAAAGAGTCACCGAATCTATTTACAAAGGAGGCCGAGAGGTCGGAGCGGGGCCCGCACAGACGCCCAGAATTACCCCAGCCAGAAACAGACGCTGCATCGCTTTGCGCTGCGCAAACCTTGTTCTGTCAGTGAAACTATAGTAACCTACATGACCACCGGGGATTAGTGTGACCCCGGGTCATAAAACTTGATCGCAGTAGATTAGCAAAAGATTAGGCTAGCTCTGGAGAGGAGGCCTTTTTTCTTTCTTTGAAAGAGCGAGCATCACAAGCGAGATGCTAATTCTGCTTCGGATCAGAAGTAAAACACGTGCATGATGAAACAAATGTGTGCTTACAAATATTTTGTCATATTAGATTAAATTATAGCTCAGAGACTAAACAGAGAAATCTGAAATGCGGGGTCTTGTGTTTGGGATATCCTTGGAGCTTTTATACAAAGAAAGAGAGAAGTTTATGCTTCAGCATTGCACGGTGCACAGTCATCTCATACCTGCCGTCTAGCAAAAACACAGCTCGCTGTACGGCAGCAATGTATCTTTCAATGCAAGAACACATCGGTTTAACTGTCAAAATCCTTTTCCTTGCCTAGCGATTTAACTGTGCCACCCTTCTGCTTGTGGGGCTTCTTGTCCTTTCCTGATAAACACCACCCTGCCCTCTCTTCCCTGAGGCTCAATTTTGGGTCCATCTGCCCGTATTTCCCCTCCGATTTCTTATTGCTTTGCTATTTTTGTCTCATTTCAGCTCCGCACATCCTGCAGAGACCCCGCCTAATAGGCAAAGCAGCCTCCCACCTTCCACCTACCTCAGCCTCACAGGAATAGCGCTCCTTTTTGTGACGTTTTCTTATGCCAATCTCCTCATCAAAAACATTTCCACGCCTTCCCACCTATTGTTTCTCTCTGCACCAGGCTGGTCTGAGTCAAGGAGGAGCCTGTCAGAGGGCAGAGGGAGGGCTGGCAGAGGCAGCGACACACTAGTGGAGTCACGCACGGAGTCAGCCCGGCCAGGTGGCAGGCGCGGGGAGCAAGGAGCACCCGGGCACCGAGTTCGGCTGGGCGTGCGGCAAAACAGCTCCTGAAGGCTGAAAGATAGCAGGGTTACCTCTGGCAGGCAGAAGAAACTGCAGGACGTTGCTGACATTTGATGTCAACTGGATGGTTTGGGGGGGGGTTTTAGGCTACAATTTATAAGAAAGGTACTAGTCACTAGGCTGGGCCAATGGCTTCCCTGTAGGATTCTGGCTCCAACGGTACTTGGCTTTTCAAAGAAACCTCATGAATTTGAGAAAGGCATCACGCAAGTGCAACCTGCTTGCTGAGACAGGAGTACCTAGGCTCATTAACCCCAGAGGTCCTTTCCAGTTCTGTCTTCGTGTTCCAGGAAGCAAAGGGTGAGGAGTAAAGGAGCTTGTTGGACTGGTATAGTTTTCACAGGGTCGAAGGAGGAGAGAGCAAAGCTGTGCCTGAGCTTCAGGGCTTGGAGAAGGAAGTTTCAACCTTTTCTTCTCCTTTTCTGAAACACGTAACAGCCCAGCTTTCTGTTCCCTCGTATCCTGCAAAACAGTATGCACCACACTGCTGAACAAATCCTTTGCTCCAAGATCTCTTCTTTTCCTAGGACTGCTGGTGGTTGAAGATGAGCATGGGGGGATTTCAGTGGGGCTAGCACATTCAAGGAGATAAACTGGGCAGTCACCCAGGCTGGCAGAACTGGAGGGGCAGCATTTCTGGGATGCTTTCTGCAAAGCTGCTGACTGGCCAGCATGGGTTACTATGCAAATGTGGGGGGGAATAGCAACAAAAATTGATTTTGCCAGAACCACAAAATAATTAGGACAATTACTGCCCTGCAGAAAAGGTATCTAGGAGAATTTAATTGCATCAGCAGAGGGCTGAAAGCCTGCTCTAACTGTACTCGGAACAGCATCAGCAGAAGAGCAAAGCTACACCAGCCATACGTGTCCAGAAGGAGCTCCTCTTATTTCTATTACCCACCACCCGGAATCCCCTTCCCACCTCACCTCCGCTCCCTTCAGTGCCTCCTCCAGGAGAGGAGGCCCTCTCATCTCTCAGCTCCTGATCAGCCCAGGCAGTCGCCCCACCCTTCCTCACAGAAAAACACTCTCTGTGGTGATAGTACATGGGGGAACATGCACGAGCAGCCAAGAGGTCTCTGGAACTGGAGTACTGATGAGGTTCTCTATCCTCCTCTAGAGAAGAATACATGGGTTTAATCGCTTCCTATGGGAGGCCCTTGTGGACTCACAGCATCTCTTGTCAGCAACCAGCAAAGACACCTGAATGCAGCGTACACCACTTCCTCGACAAAAAATTCCCACAGAGCAGTTATATAAAAATTTTTGTCATGCCACCATACATCTCTTCCTCCTTGCACACCCTGGCAGCACCTCCTTCAGTCCTCAGTGTCTTCTCTGGTCCCATGCTACTGCCACCCCTGCTCAGCCAGGTGCATTGGTGGCAGCAGCATGCCTGAGAGGATGAGGCCCTGCAACTCGGGGTGACGACAGCACCAAGTGCTGGTTCTGGCACCTCTCATAGCTCTGCCATCATGGCCCAAAGCACTGGTGCTTGAGATGGTGCAGGTGGTTATGCTGCAAGTAAAGATTATTTCAATCCCCTACCAGCCAGCAGCACCCAACACCACCACCGCTACTGGGTCCAGGTCCTAAGGATGCTGTTTCAAATCCCTTCACTCCTGTTCATAGCAATGTAAACCCAAAATGTCATTAAACCTGTCACTCTCCTCCTTTGTCCTAAAGCTCCCCAGACAGCTTAGGCTTTAAACAGGGCAGACGCCAAGTCTGGCCCCCCATGCTGCACTCAACTCCCTGACACCGAGTCCCTCCCCAACACAGTCAGCATAAAATACCTTCCCTGCCTGGGTTTCACTTCATTGTATTGGTTTCAGAACTGATCCCTGAAATAGTGCAAGACTTAACATGCTGATACGCAGACTGTTTTTTGAAGGGAAAAATATTTTCGTTCTTTCAATGGCCACTAATTACCTAAAACGCTGCTTTTATAGCAGAGCTTTACTCCTCTAACAAGGAGGAAAAAAAGATTGAAATTGACATTATCTCATATTTTGGAGAAGGAGGATAGCTAAACTCTGAGTGGGAGGCAAGTGGGAAAGGCTTTTCCAGCTGTGGGGCAGTGCTCCACATTTGGTTCTGCACTGCTGGCTGCCTCACACCACTCAGCTGGCGTTTCCAGGTCGTAACAGAGGCAACTTGGCACCGTCCAGCCCAAATCTCCTCCAGCAACCCACTTCCACCTGCAGAGCTGTGCCTGCCCTGAGTGTCTGGAAACACCTTGTCCTCTTCTTCTTCTAGCCTCTGCCGCCCACAGTCCCAGGCCCTGGATGCCCGTTTCCCATGTGGCGGATTAATCCAGCTGGGCTCCCACCTCAAGGGTACCATACCCGCGCACGCACCCCTGCAGAAATGACTAACATGCATTTGGCCGCACAGTCTTTGGTGCCTGATAACTAAAAAAAAGTAAAATAAAATAAAATAAATCCCTTCCTGATGTCTGTGGTTGAGATGTTTGTGCTAAGTGCTATTCATCCGGTAGTTATAGCGACGTATATATTTATATTTGACTTGCACTTGACTTCATACCACATGAACTGGTGAGAGTAAAAGGACATTGATCTCTGCCTTACTGCTTTGCTTCACAACAAAGGTGTAGGCACAAGAAGCGAGTTCACCGCAGAGTATTCATGTATTGCAGTTTGGTCAGGAAGGGTTTGTAAACATCAGAAGGAACAGCAAAAAAAATATTTGTGTTGCAAAACAGTAACATGTGTCATTAAAAGATAGTTTACTTTTCAGACACGTACAGTCCTCCACATTGTTCCCATGCTTTTCAAAGGAAATGATTAGTGTTATTAGCACAGCAGTCCTCTTTTACAAAAGCAACTCTAGCCAAGGTTAATGTTTAAGAAGGAATTAAACATTAACTCAAGCGAAAGCACAGAAGTCGCAATGGTTTCAGACCATATATCAGACACGCAAAGAAATACTGCTGTGAAATAAAAAAAAGCAGCAGGTTTGGGTCCCAAAGCTAAAAAAAAAAAAAATTAAAAAAAAAAATCAGGGTTTTCTGTCTCATCGCCTTCAGCTTCCCCAAGAAGGAAGGACGGCATTGCCTCTCTGATTTTCACCCCAGGACAGGTAATTTTCCTCCTGCACTTGGTTTAGCAATGACTTCTTAACAATAGAAGGTGGATCACAGTGACTTAAGCCTGCTGAGGAGGGCTGCAATTTGATTCCCAGTCTGAGATTTGCAGGTAAGATAAAGTGCAAAGGTGACTAAACACCACAACAAGCAAGGTCTAGCCCCGTGGCTTTGCCTGGAAGGGAAAACGGATCGTTGTTATTATTATAGCAGCAAATCTACCAAGATCTGTTCCTTTTCTCCTGTTCCAGCTCCAGTACATGAAAATCCTTGCAGCTCTCTGAAGACGGTTTTATAGTGGCAAAATGACTTGTTATATTAGTCCACAACATGCATTCTGCCCTGTTCTGCAGTAATCCCTTATTCTCTTTCCCATCTTTGCATTCTCACTGCAAAATTATGAACTGAGAACAAAGCCGTGAATATTAATGAACTGCACCACTATAAATGCACTTTTTTTATATTGCATGTTGTGCTGAACTTCCAGAATAAAACTCTCATTAATACGACTGTTTGGTCCTAGACTTTTAATAGGGCTATATCTAGACTCTACTTTTCATCTTCAAAGTGTTTTAAAGATATTAACTAATTAATCTACCCAAACCCCTTTGGGGGAAACAAATTATCATCATCATGTTGTTCTTACGTTTTTACAGATAGAGAAACCGAGGCAGGGAAGTAACTTAGTCAGTGCCTCAGAAGGAAGGAGTGTGAGAAAGCTGTCAGGACTCGCCGCCTCCCTGTCTTAAAACCAAGCTACTACTGTAGCTCATCTGCACCTCATCACTTGTCACTGTGGCGAGCGTGCCTTCCTTCCACGCTCACGTAGTTTTACAGCAACTCTTCAGCACACGGTCTTTAATAAATTGCAAACACCAGATAAGCAGCTCTCTATTCACAAGGGGAGCCGGGTAAGGAAAGACAGCTTCGTGAGGAAAGTGACAAATCACTGGGGCCAACTCAGCCTAAGGGGCTGCTTATTTCAGCCTGGAAAGAGACTTGCAAGTACTGGCCATTATGTGAGCAGTGTGTGCTCTAATAAGCAAGTGGATGAAAACTTGCCTTCTCTAGGGGAGCAAAGCGGTACAAAATGAAATCTCAGTTCTGAAAGTATTTATTCACAGGAATGGCTATATATACGGGCTGTCTCTGGAACTCAAAAGGACTACTGATTTGTATAAACAGAAATCCAACACATTCCAGTTTGAAGGACAGAGGAAAAAGCTTCCATGGGTTTTCGTTTCTCACTAAATGGATGCCTCTGTGAAGCCCAGAACTCTTGGAAGTCTGCTCTGAAAGGCCTGTCCCTCTTTCACCAGTGGGTCCACATTACAGTTTTCAAGTTTCTTTTATCCCTTGTCTTACAAGGGAAATTATTAAACCCATATGGAGTGGTTTCTGCCCTACACTTCATCATCTGGAAGCCAGCATATACTGCATCTCAAGCTGTCTTGGGCCTTAAATGCTAATGCTTTAGGAGTCAAAGTCTAAATAAATAATGATTTTCATAGGGAATCACCACAGGGCTTTGAGCAACCCGATCTAGTTGAAGATGTCCCTGCTCATTGCAGGAAGGGTGCACTAGATGACCTTTAAAGGTCCCTTCTAACCCAAGCTATTCTATGATTCTATACAGAGCCTAGAAAGGTAAGTCTGAACAGACTCTACAGAGAGCCAAGGCACAATTATTTATCAGACAGTTGTTGCAGGCTGAAGGCTGGAGCAATAGGCACCAAAGTCCAAGCACAACTTGAGGCCAAATTTTGTAGTTTTCTCTAAGCACTCTCTTTGGGCAAGAATAGCTTTCCATCCATCTTCTTTCTTTGCTGCAGCTTTGCCTAAGAGAACCTTAGCAACCTAAAATGCTGATTTACTCCACTTGAACGGTTGTGGAATGACAATAATGTGTTACGACTGATTTCTCTTTGCCAAGTAAATTTTCCAAACTCAACACAAGCACAGTCGAGTCCACACATGGGAACTGCGGGGTCTGGGACACAACATTACCAGGAAACATCACTGCTCTGCCCACAAGAGTCGCAATAACAATATCTGACAATTCAACCGATTTCTCAAAATTCAAACAGTAAATTACAACGAGGCAATTTGTATGGGTTCAGGTAAAAAGGTCTCCGAGGCCATTCAGAAACTCTGTGTATTTCTTTATCTTTTTTCCCTTGGCTTCATTGCATCATGTTTTACAACTGCTTATCAGGTATTGGCTAACTAGGGTTATTATGACAAGAATATGATATCGCTAGCATTTTAATCCATTGCTTCACTGTGTCTTTCTTAAATATTTTCTGCTCTCAACAACCTGATCCAGCTGCTTTCAGATGATGTTATCTTGGACTTCTTGCTCATTTCGATAACTCTGGGAGATAAGTGCGACTCCTCCCCTGCATCCGTCCCTTCTTTCACCTCTGCCTGCGTTGAGCAGCTTGTTCCATAGTTCTTTCCAGGCGCTGCCCACACGCTGGCCCATATCTCGCTTGGCTTATTCTCTCTATCGGGCCAAGGATCTCATGATCTTACTCAGTTGCACAATTTCTTGCTACAAACTCTTTTACTCTTTTTAACATAAGGTTGTTAATCATATACTCATGAGTCTCTTTTATAGTACTGTAGATTTTATTTGAAACACTGCACTAAAAGGCTTGTGGGGTTACTATCAGAAGTTTTAGTGACATGTTTTCTTGCGCTTGATGGTTATTTTTTGCTGAAATGCCTTCACTCCTTTTCTACGGCTGGGCAGATAACCAGACCTGCAGCTAGACTGTCCGAGATAGGAGCATGCAGGTCTTCAGAGCAAGTTCTGACAATAGCATCTGCAAGACCATACTGACCACAGCAACCAAGGTTTGAGACAGGCACTCGGGGCAGTTTCTCAAGCACGTTCCCACTCACAGGGGAAGTGCCAGGCTGAGGGAGGAAACAGGTACTTCCCGGTAAAGACTTTTGAGCAGCGCTTTGTAGAAAGTACAAAGTTGCCCAGTTCAGGGGAGGCATTTTCATCTTTGAAGTTCACAGGGCTTCAAAACTCCAAAATTTCCTCAGGTGCTTATGTTTCTGATAATCATTACTTTTATGTTACAACAGACCGTCTCAATACAGATAAATGTAGCACTATAGTGGGCAGAGACAGCTGTCAAAATAGAAACATACGAAGATAAAA
The DNA here is from genome assembly GCA_013398225.1 of Steatornis caripensis. Lineage (NCBI taxonomy): Eukaryota > Metazoa > Chordata > Aves > Caprimulgiformes > Steatornithidae > Steatornis > Steatornis caripensis. The sequence goes on along the minus strand of VZSC01002419.1, from coordinate 364,885 downwards.
AAGCCACAGGATGCAAACGGTTCGACATCCCTATACCCAAAATTCACATTTCTCACACACACACACACACACACACAAATCTTTTTACCAAAATCCCTTTTCATTGTGATTGATTCTCAGCTACGTTAATTATAGTGGCAGGACATAAAAGCCACTAACTGCCCGTTTTAAAGAACATCTCAAAAAGCATCTCACCGGCATCACATTTGATATAATTTCCAAAGAGAACAGTGGGGCCACCAGCAGATTTACACAAGTCGTGGCTGTGCCACTGTCTCTGTGGGTGGCACAGGCAAGTGTATCAGGTGCAGCACATCCGGAAAATATTCCATGCCGCGTGTTTGTATCTAGATCTCCACACAGCTCGGAGGAATTCTCTCAGGGAGAATTTGAGAACTGGTAAAAGCTTAAACTGATCAGGGAGGTAGCTACCAATTTGCTGTGGCATCTAGTGTAAAACTCACACTACTGAGGTCAGGGTATCAAAACCTGGACACTGCATCCTAAATACAGCACTGCAGAAACCACTGTTTTGTCTTACTTCCATTCTGCTATGGAGTTACTTCCCTGACTGTTCCCAACAGGTTGATGAGTTTCAAGTTCTGATTTGACACAGCTTCCACTCTTCCGTCCCTGTATCAGTCCACAAAAGCGTCATCAGTAACAGAGTCTGTACGTTCATATATCTTATTGGCAGCACTGATAATCTTCACTTCAGCTTTGATCATAAATGCCGTCCTCAATCACCTCTGTTTACTTGCTGATGCCCAGAACGTGGTAAGGGAGGTGTTTTCTGCATCCACTTGCCAGTACCCTCAATACTCAGTGCCAAAGCTGGCTGCTTTTCATTTTCGCCACTCAGATAGCGGTTCCTCAGTTGCACACACTTTGTAGTGAGCTCCAAGGTGTTCAGCTTTGCAAATCACAACTTGGCTGGCTTTTCCACGATGACCACACACCAGTTCCCTGCGTGGACTTCGTAACCGGCAGTGTTATCTTTTTCCCCACTCAGTTTCCCTATAGCTAACCTTTTCTCCTCCTTGTACAGCAATTACTCTGTGGCGCAAGTGCTATAGCAGCCAAATTCTTTAATCTTTTTCCAGGTGCAGAGCGCCTGGAAGAAATCTCAGACCTTCAAAAACAGTTTTGATAGTATTTCAGCAGTTTTGCTGTAGGGATACCACAATATATGTCTGCTCAGACTAGATTTCCAGAGTTTCTTGGGTCTCTATTGTATGAATCGCTTGTCTGTCCCATCTGGTGTATCAGTAGGCTTATGAATTTACTAGTATTGGTGACTAGCAGTGACTCTGGCACTATCAGTACTAACTGCAATTTCATCTTGTAAAACTCATGAGGATGATCTGTTAGGAGTATTTTAATATGTGCAGGGCTTGATTACATTTTCACACTCTTCCCTTTAATAGTGCAATGCCTTCCCTAATAACGCACCCTCTCATGACACAGTTTCCTGTCTGCATGCAGCTGCCCTGTGCTGGTGTTAGATGGAGGTTTACAACCGTTTCACGTTATTATTCTGGAGCTGGAGTGCTGTCTCGTACAGCATTATTGTATTTTTTTTAGTCTACATATGCTGACAAACTTTTAAATAATGACCTAATCTGCCACAATTAATGCAGGTGGCACTGTACTTGGAGCATTTTCCCATACAGCAGGGTTTTCTTCTCCCCAGAATTTCTTGTCATTTGTTCGTCTTTTCCTGCTTTCTTCTATGCATTTGTTCCTGCACAAAACTTGGTTTATTTTTATGCTTTTTCTTCTGCTTACACTGTGTTTGAGGTGAGCTACTTCACTAGCTTGGAACACAGCTGTCGTATTTGGCAGGCTTATTTCTAGCTTTCTAAGCAGTCCTATTCAAAGTGACATCATTTCTGTCCTCATTGCTAAGGCATAGTTTAACTTCCGAGATTCGACGTTCACACAAATCATCCATTTTGTACCACTAGTATTAACCAAGTGCTTCTCAGAGACAGCTGATGAAAACTTTTGGCGTGTGATGCTACTGCCTGTGTTTTCTGCAGTTTGAAGATGTTTCTGGAGCGTTGCTAGAAGTTTACATGGATTCCTTCAAGCTGCCACTCCTGCTGCTTCTGGAGCTTATGGCAACTATTGCTCCCAAGAGTTCAACAGGATCTGCCCCTTTCAGTCTTTTTTGAGCCTTCTTGTTTTGTACTACTAGCACTTGGGTTCTTTGTGTGTATGTATTATAAATATTCTTCGGTTTCTGATTTCACGTACTCACAGAAGGCCGCTTGTTTCTGACACCAAGTTCTACATTTAAGCATCAAGAGATAGGCAAAAAGCCAAAGCCATTCAGCATTTAGTACTTCCTCTGTGTGAACTGTCTTTTGTCATCAGACCTTTCCTGAAAGCAGTACTCTAAATTTCTCAACATTACCCTACATTCGGTGCTCCAGGTGGTCACACAGACCAGAAAGAAGAGCTACCCTAGCAGTTCTCCAAACGCTAAACTATGTATCCTAGCACGTTTCTGAGGTGGTCTATTGGAAAAAATCACTTTAATGCTAGGACTGCTAAATATTCATGATAGAATTTAAAAATTTCTGCTTTGACAAGTCTCTCGGTATAGTCCCTTCCTGTAACAGTCTATACAGGAGAAACGAAGATGAGGATGAGCAAAAGATATAACCCACAGTAGACTATTTTAAATAGGTCCTTTCAGGAGTAATACAGGATGTGTCTTCTCTGCCTTGGTTAACTTGATGGATTTAAATGTAAAGGCTATAGCCTTGCTGTGAAATGCTATTTTAGTTCCTGCATGCATAGGACCATGTGTGACGGGCAGCTGCGCATGTGTATACTGAGCCTGGTCTGGAAGGACCAACAGCATCATCAAGGAGCCATCCTCACAACCGCAGTATGTATTTCTATATTCCTGTTTCAACTAATCTAACGGCAGGTCTGTTTATCTGCCTTAAGAAGATAAGGAAGTGAAACCATTTGAAGAGAAAATGACCATAAACCACAGGAGAACATATTGTAAGAGTTATTGACAGCAACCTCAAAACTTTGAGTGTATTGCAAGAGTTGCATACAGACCAGGCCATGCACAGGTTCAATGTTACTTCTACTTGTGCTAGTAGAAGTAACAGACAAAAAGGAAGAGACATGCTAAGTTCAAAGTCTGCGCTATCTGATCAGGCTTGTCAGGACTAAAACCAGGAGGTAGTGCCAGAATTAAATTATTTCCTCAGGACAAATCATGCATTCGGAATCAAGCAACATGGGCTGAACAGATAAAGCCCATTTGTACAACGTAATAATGGATAGACATATATTTCACAAAAACAGTAAATATATATGCTCTCTACAGACACATGGCAAAACCACAGACATGGCAGACAACACAACATCCTCTCTGCTGAGACTTGAACAGCTAGACTCAAAGAAAAAAAAAAGAAACTAAAAAGCAACTGAGTGATAGATATGCATATACTCTCTGAAAACTCTACACCTCCGAAAAAAGGAGTCAAAGCTGTCTCCCCTCTTGCAAAAAGGGATTACACTTGCTCCAACATGAAATCACCTTCAAAGACTACCCAAGAATTTCTAAAACACCGAGGCATGAAAAAAATACCATGTAGCACTCCCCGAACTAGAAAAAGAATTTTTTTTAGGTAAACGAGAGTTAGTCAAAACAAACAAACAATTCAAGCAGAGACAGAGTGTGTCATATATGTCATGAGACAAATTTTAAGGGACTACCATACATAATATGCAAACAGCCTTCACTAATTAGACCAAATTTTCCTATCTTGATGAAGACAAAAGGGGTGCTGTAACAGACTTCCCTACAGGAGGGCTTTATGAACAAACAGGGCTGCATGTAGGAACTTGGAGCACTCATTTCAGAAAACGCCTGATAAGGACAGGAGCCTTCCCAGGTGAACTGTCTCCATTCAGGAGCAGGGAGCAGTTACCAGGACAGTGCTACCATCCCTCTAGCCCCACTGCACAGCTCTCGCGGGCAGTCTCGGTCATTAACCAAACCATGCGGGAGGCCTCACTGCCAGACCCAGCACCAACAGTGCTCTCTGCTTTGGGACAGTCACATACGCTCCAGACTCTACTCCTGTTTTACCAGTACAGAGAGGTTTTGTTTCCAGTAAGCAATGCTGTGGGACAAGCAGAATTCACACTGCTTTTTACCCTTTACCTCTCTGCAAGCGGTTGAGCTTAATGGCCCGTATTTCCCTCTGCTCCACAGCAAAAGTTTAAGGAATTATTTTATATTCAGCTAACGAAAATGTATCCTTTTCCAGTGCTAGGTGATGAAACTCTCCTTTCTTAAAACATATACATACGGCTTTTCCCAGTATATTACATGCATATTGGAGAAAACAGTACAGCAGGGGAAAGGAGAAGTGTTTGCAGGTATGCGTTCAAGAAAATCCTGCAAACTCAAGGTGTTCAAGGTTCCTTTTCATGACCTTACTGCACATATTTGCAGCAATTTAGTTCCATCTTCAAGAGGATTCACAAACATGGATAACACTGCAGGTTCTTGTGCAAACATATATCCATTAATGAAGATATGCCAAAAGACTGGCACAACTATTTGCATTGAGAGCATTTACAGAGCTAATGTAAAAGCTTCTTGTGGTTTGGGAATTCCCAAGGCAGATATCAAAAAATGAAAAAAACAAAAAACAAAAGGGCGAAAAACGCACCCAAAAACCCCGCCACACTGCAAGCAACCAACGGAGCTAAAGCAAATAACAAATATTCAAATCACGTACAAGCACCCTCCAGACACAGCAATGATCCCTCTAACCATTCACTGAGCAAGACGAAAATATGGTTAAAAAAAAAATTTAAAAAAGTAATCAAAGAATGCTTGCATAATATTTGTAAACAGCAAGGATATATCTGCCAGATGCATGTTTGCTGCAGTTCGTTCACTGTTCTTAGCCAGATTCTTCATACTTCTGCCTACGAGAGCCTCTGCTTGCTCTTTATTGCTCAGCTCCACACTGGATTCGGGTTTGTTACAGGTAAATGGAGATAAGGCTGGGCTCACGGCGCGGGGTCAGCCGATGCAGGATGTCACCACACATATGGCCTTCAGCATTTCACTCCAGCGTTTGTGTATTCTGCTTTTATTGACTTTTCGCAAAATGTCACCGTAACACTATGCAACCAACAGCAAAAAGGATGAAGGACGGACAGCAGAGATTGTTGATGCCTACCCAGACCTTGGCAGACCTCCTGCGAGACCAGGAACCCATCGCCCTCCGTGCTGGGGAGAAGGGGCAGCTGCACATGCCACCAGCAGAGTGGTCGGCTTTTCAAATGCTCACCCTCACATCCATCGTGGTGGGCTGGTTCCCCTTCCACACCGCAGCTTCTCACTTGCTCTGCTCCTCCCGCAGACCCAGGGGACTGGGCCAGTTTAATTCAGGGTGTTTCCAGGCAGTTCACTCACAGCCACCACGCAGACTGCCAACCAGCGTGGCCGAGGGAGCAGCAAACCTGGCACGGGAGCAGAGGGAGGAGAGGAGGGCTGGGAAGGGTTTTCACCCAGGTCTACCGCTGAAGCCAACATATTGTGTAACCTCATTCTGCAAGGTTGAGGCAGCTCAGCGTTCCTGGAGAAATCATCTTTTGTTGCCAAGACATGCTTCTAGTAGGGACAGGGAATTTCTGTTTCCTGGGAACGAGTGAAGCTCACAAACTGTTGCTTGCTTGTGACCTGCTGGCCATTGTAGTTTCTCTAACAGAAGCACCCATTTCTACCAACCATTCAAAAGTTAAGTCAGTGCCAAAATAATCATACTAATTATACTAACTTGAAATCAGGGGTCTTTTTATTCAGAACTAAAAAAAAAAAAAAAAAGAAAAAAGCCAACTAACAACTCTGTGTTTTTTACTTGCCTTTACATTAAACTAGAAGCCGGCCACATTTGTTTAACCTCGGGCTTTGGTGGACTGACATGCCTGAACAGACCTTAACACTGCCAGGGCTGCAGATGCTGAGGTAACAGGAGAAAAGCAGCAGAAAGCTGTAGCCTGTTGCTAAGATCAGGCAGCTTCCAAGTCCTAGCCACGACCACAACAGACACCCCATTTGAAGGAGAAGCACATACGAAGGAGAGAGCAGCCGAGTTTACACTGGATTCCTCGCCAGCACTTCTAAATGCAAGGAAAAAGTCAGGTGGGGGAGGAATGGAGACAAAGGGGTTACAGAGAAAGTTCTGGGGAAAATTCATGGTTTTCTTTAGCTGGCAAAGAAACACAAATATATAAACCTACATTGGCTTACGCTGTTAATAGCACGTGATAAAATGGGTTACAAATACCAAGTATTTAAAACAATGGTCAACAAAAACAATTTGCTCAAAATCCTTACAGACAGTTACGTCCCCTTCCCTAAGAGCCTAATAGTGAAAACACTCGCAAAAGCCAAACACAGTTCTAAACACAGAACCACAAAAGTAAAAATCCGGGGTTGCGATGGAGCTGGGCATGCTGCTGGAGTTGCCATCACTGGCCTCTGCTCCGGGAGCAGGACAGGTACATAGGGCAAATGTCTGTTCTTCAAAACTTCTGGCTTGTGCCTGCGGTCAATAAGTTCAGTCCGGAGGCAGTCAAACTTGATGACAAGGTTAAGGATACTGAGAGCTAGTGTTGAAACAGCAGCAGCAGGAACTATTTTTGCAGAAAATGCAGGTGGGAGAGAAATGGAATTCAGCTGAAGGAGCCCCTCGCCCCATGGAAATGAAGAAACACACCCTTCGTGCTTGGGGGAGCTGAACTCAAATATTCTTCTACTCAGCTAAAATTGTGTAAATGTTTAAGCCAGATAGGACACGCATTTTCTTTTTTTTTTTTTCAACTCCCCAGCCCTCCTAGCCTTGTGTGTACATGCACCCCCCACCCTCGGTTATACAGATAACAGGTAAGACTCTACTAGATACCTGCCAAAAAAAAGAAAAAAAAATTAGCACTGTTTACTGTTACTCAAGCTTGGGATTTCTCAGAGCTAAACAGATAACCGGCTTTCCTGCTCCCCTTCATCTTTTAACCGTGCTGGATTTTACCAGGTACAAAAATGTTTACATTTTGGCGGGGGGAAAGCAAAACTCATTAGACAAATTCAAGTAGCAACATCTGTCCCCAGCCAGCACAGCCCATCCAGTTGGAAAGCATAGGGACGGGACGGAACCCCAGCTGTACCGGAGCAGGGAGTTAGCCGAATCACGCACGGCGAGTTGTACATAAGCTACAAATGACTCCAGTGTGCCGGGTCCCTGGGGCCCGCAGCTGCGGCCACTGCCCCCAGCTCGCGCATGCCCGGCGCCCTGCCAGGAACTCCCCCACACACAACAGGCATCGCCAGCACCCGTGGATGCGCGCTGAGGATGATTCACTCCTAAAGCCAAAAGCATCGCACAATTAAACAAGCAAGCCCATTTAACTCGTCATTAAAATGCATGCTTGTGAAACAGGACGGGAGCAGAATGAGCACTAACCTGAACGCTCTGCCAGCGATACTGCGCTGGCCTGATTACTTCTGCACGCCACCTTCTTGCCCTTAATTTTGGCTCTCTGGACGGTACCCATGCTTCACCTATCACTAGGGTTATTGGCAAGCTCGCTAAGCCAGGCACATCCCTTCGGCATCGCAAAACCAAACTAGATCTGAAAAGGGCTAAGGAGACAACTAAATTCGTCTACCACTATTAAAATATCAACAACGTTTACACAGCTTTAGGCCACAGCTACAATGGGAAAATAGCTTTATTTTTACTTGTCTGCACTTTATAAGTAGTAAAATGTTGAATATATATTATACTTTTTATCAAAAGGGTCTAATCATATTCAATAAGTTTTTTTAAATACATATGTATGCACTCATTGTTATTAAAAAGTATTATTTTTGATAGACTGAACTTTTAAAACCAGCATTAATTAAGCATGCCAGCTGACATATTAAAAAAATTCTGTTTTCGTGGTCTAAACATGACCTGCAGGAAAACACGTCTATAATACGCTTTCTGACGGTGGTTAAGCCCTAGCTGAGATCAAATCTGGCCTAGACAAAATGTTGTTCCAGGAACTTGAGGAACTTCTGTTCTACCACCAAAGCCATTCATTACTGCAGAGTAGGTGGATCGCTGCATTTGGGTTTTGCTCTTTCTCTTGTAGCGATGCTGTAGTTACAAAGGTGGCTCAGCAGGTTCTTCTAATATCACAACTCATTCCTGTTACCCATCCATTTTTTTAGGAAGCTTTTCATATGCTAAGTGACAGCAAATCAGATACAATCATCCTACCAGTCTGTCCCTGCAGTCTTCCTATGCAAAAGGCATCGTCATAAAATATTGTCCTTGTGAGGAGCAGGAATGCTTGGCTCAGCAGGCAGTGCTACCAGACTTTCTTTTTTGCTTTTATTTCTAACACACATGCTTTGTTTCCCTTCCAGACAGAGATCTCAATGTGTGATGAGCCTTTGTGCATTTTTCACGCTTATTTCTCATGCTAATTTGCGGACAGGTCATCAGCAGCTGCTCATACAGACACAGGTCATTTCCCTGCCTGTGGCCTGCAGTCTCCACGCTATTCCTCATTACAGCAATAGAGGCATGTGTTTATGTCTCCAGGTAGCTGCTAAGCCTGCGTCTCTTAGTGAGGGCTCTGATTCATGCAGGGAAAGGGCTTACACTGCAACTTCTGCAGTAGTTCCCCAGGTTTCCCTCCCACAACTATACTGGAGATTTTCAGCCTGCCTGCCAGGACAGCTCTGCGGCTCACGAAACAACAGCTGATCTGCCACAGTTCGGGGCCCAGCATACGACAGCAAACCATTACCGGCAAAGGTGCAGCTCCACAGTCCTCGCCCCAAGCTAAGCTGTCCCCATTTCTCCATCTAACCCCCCCAGTATGTGCCACTTCTTCCAGGAGAGTGGTTACAAAGGGTTACTACAGCTAAAATCTCCAGACTTGGAAGATACAAATATCACAGATGCAAAATATCATACCTATGTTCTTTTGACTACAAAGCCAAGATACAAATCTCTCTTGAATTGGGTCACCTGGACACTTAGCACTCTGTGGGCAGAGCACTGTATGTGCCATGGAAGCGATACAACAGTGTATGAATTCTCAGTCTTTGCTGACCCCAGGCAGTTAGCCAAAATTGTTTCCATTAAGTGGAAAAATTGATGAGAGAGTCTGTTCTCTCATTGATGCAATGACGTTTCCTTAAAAAAAAAGAAAAATTCAAAGTCCTACTTTTTTTTTTTCCGAACAAAGACTCAAGAGATAGTTACTTTGCCAAGCTTCAAGTCTCATGCAGTGAGTACTTAACGCAAAAACCTTTTCTTATTTTTTTTTCTTCCTTTAGGGCCATTTGAACAGGCTTCAATAGCTATGTCTGGCTGGCATTTACTGTTTCGCTCTGGCTCAGTTTCCCTCAGCAAAACCCCGCACAGTGTTACCCCTGCCCCTCACCCAAGAACTCCTTGGTTGTTCCTACTTGTATTTTGAACGAAAGGTGGCTGTTACTCATCTGGCTAGAAGCCAGGCTACAAAGACATGCCATTTTTCATCCTGCTTTCCTTTTCTGGTCTCCAAGTTCAGTCTCCCTACCCGCTTTGTCCTGGCTGTAAGGAGCGCAGTGTTTTCTAGCAGTGCTCTGGGATGGTCACCCCTGAGTGGCCAGAAATCACCAAGTGAGCCCCACATGACCGTGAGGTTAAAAAGTACAAATGCTAGTAACANTTTGTCCTGGCTGTAAGGAGCGCAGTGTTTTCTAGCAGTGCTCTGGGATGGTCACCCCTGAGTGGCCAGAAATCACAAAGTGAGCCCCACATGACCGTGAGGTTAAAACGTACAAATGCTAGTAACACAGGTAGGATCGACCCTGCTAGCTCCTTTCAAGCTTTGAAGAGTTCAGACACCAAGCAGGAAGGCAAGCTTGCCATCCTATGCCATGGGAAGGGGCTGTGGCCATTTGCGACCATCCTCCTCTCTTGGTTTTCAAAAGGCAAACTGAGATCAAGAAAGTAATGGGAAAAGAGAAGCTCAGGTTTTTCCTTCTGAAACCCAGTGACGGACTTCGCTGTCCACCACACAGCACCGATCTCTCACTGAAATACCCTGACGGTCTGGTCACACACATCCAGTGCTGGGTGCCATGGAGATCCTGCCACCCAAATGCCTGGTTCAGCGTCAAATACCGCTGTGGGTACCGCTGTAGAAGATTTTCTCAAGTTTCTTCGTAGACTTTTCCCTTCAGGTTACTGTTGCTCAACTGCTCTCTCCTTACAATTGACTTGCGTAACCCAACTATTTTTTTCCCTTTGGGGGAAAAGCCAGCACTTCTATTTAAAAAAAGAAATCAAACACTGCTAATTAACAAATCCATTCTGAAAAAGAGCAAAAGCTAAACAGAAATTGAAATTCCCAGCCAATCAACATTTCAAAACAGAGTGAATAATATCAAAGACAAAACTGAAGTAATTTCAAACCTTCAAAGGTTGACTGTAATGTTATGGAAATGGTTTTCAATCACTCCTCCTAAATAAGGTTTATTTGAAATTAACACCTTTTTGCAAAAGGCTGCATGAATCAGCATTTTCCATTGGAAAAATCTTCCACCCAAAGATTTCCAGCTCGTTCTACGGCTTTCACTGAGCTCGACTTTCTCGCCTTTCCTGTACCATGTTTATTTTAGCATTGTTACATCATATTTTGTCTCATTCTTGCAGTTCTCCTTTCTGTTTCTTCCCAGCTTGACAGGGCCAATATTTAGATAAGGCTTAGTCGATATAAAAGTGAAAGGCTACTAGAAGAAGTAGACAGCGAGGCACAGGGCTCAACACATTCCCCAGTTACATGGGTGTAAATCCCATAAGAGAGGAACGGCTGCAACTGTCCTACTTAACTCATTCACCTTCTGCTGCTGACTGAACACGCAGTTCGATTGTTTTACTAAAAACTCCTTCCTCTACATTAATTTTATAGATTGGCCATAGAAATTGGATAGTACTTTTTATTTATATTGCAATAAGAACCAGCTAGAATATCGTTTGGTACCATATGGCTGTTGTACAAACTAGAACGTGGCACCACGGTATGCTAGAGGAAGGAGAAGGGGAAAAGTAAAGCAGGAAGGGATGAAAAAGGAGCAATGGCCATCTAGAAAAAGAAGCAGGTCTTGTGTATGACGGACCAGTACCTTCACGTAATTATGGACGTTCTTATTCATCTGCTTGCATACAAATGAACTTCTGTTTCTTTCTAGGATACTGCTAAAATCTTGAGGTGTGTTGATTCCTTGTGGCAATAAGATCCCCAGCATTGTTACGTGTTGTTACTTGGAATCAACAGTAGTCAGGCCTGAGCAAGCTAAGGTCAAAATCAGCTCTGCAAGGTGCTATTAAGTCAGAGGTATCAGGCACAAGCAAGGGAGAATGACAGCCCTGGAGATCACTTCCTTCAAACGTACTGCACTCGGGCAATTTCAGTGGCAGGCAGAATATAGTAATTGCCCCTATAATAATTACACTGCAAGATTTTGGCCATGATACATAAAATAAGAGTGGTAATGTGATCTCTGTCTTTCAGAAATTCTGATCTGTATCTGTGATTTCACAATCTGCTGTATGATGGCAGCTCCTCATGCTTTAGAGTCTCCCCAAAACCAGTAGTTCTTCATAACCCACCTAGGGCTCACACAGGGCAGTACAGGCTAGCAGCATGGTGCCCTTCAGCCAGAGGATGCATTTCTAGTGAAGTCCTGGAGCAGTCCATGTTGTGCTCCGTACACTCCAATACCGTATTAACAACCCAAAGAAATAAGTACGTATAAAATAAACGCGGGTAACATTTGAACGTGACAAAAATATGATGAGTAGTAAACAAAGACTGATGAGTTTGCTGGCCAGTTCTCTTACAGCTTCCATAGTAAATTCATCTGAATAGCATGATGCTAAAGCAGTCTTACATTTAGGAACATTGTAAAAAAAGGGGCTCCTTTGTGTTCCCAGATCTAATGAGACCATTATTAGCCAAATGCAAGCCTGGAGAGCTGGAGAGGCTTGACACTGGTAGGTGTAGGAGGATCAACACAGCACATCAAATCGAAAGTTAAATATGTTTCACAATTTCCAGTTACCAGAAGGGAACGTGAATAGTCATAGAGGTCATATAGAGCTGTAATTTGGCAGAAAAAGACAGTGCCTGGAAGCTGAAACAAAAATAATATGCAGATGAAAAGAGGGCAACAAGTTCTGAACTGAAAAAAAAAAGTATCAGTAGAATAACTTAGCTTGGAGTGGGATAGCACTTCATCACCTGAGCTTCCTTACCAAGGCTGATGTCTTTATAACTGCTGAAGGGATAACCCTGTTCTTACAGAAACAGCCGAGTCCCTTTGGCTTGCGTAACACGGCACTTCACAGCAGGATGCAGTTACGGCCCGTGATATCATAAACGGGGATATGAGTGATAAATGTTCGAAGAAGAAGTTCATCACGCTGTCAGGTCTAGCACTCCTAGCTGTCTGCTCCTTGCCAGAGGCTCTTTAACAATTACAAGTTTTTACTATTTAAATTTAATGTTTCAGTAAAAAAAAAAGTCAAAACCCCCCCAAAACAACAACTAGCGTTTTCCAAAAGCAAGNGATATGAGTGATAAATGTTCGAAGAAGAAGTTCATCACGCTGTCAGGTCTAGCACTCCTAGCTGTCTGCTCCTTGCCAGAGGCTCTTTAACAATTACAAGTTTTTACTATTTAAATTTAATGTTTCAGTAAAAAAAAAAGTCAAAACCCCCCCAAAACAACAACTAGCGTTTTCCAAAATCAAGAAAGGGAAAGAATCCCAGCTGACGAGTACCAAATATGGTCCGAATAGCTTTCCAAAAGTCTGTTTCGATAAAACTACAATTTCTTCTTAAAATTCAATTAGTGCTAGGGAAAGTGCCACAGAAAAAAGTATTTAAAATTTAATTGACATGAAATTTAAATCCCATTATATGACCTTTCACATTTCCTATTCCTATAGTATTGCTTAAAATATGAGCACAGAATAGCTGAATTACTCCACTGGTTTTTGTTTGCTTGTTTGTTAGAAATCCTGTTATGACTTCAATTTATCTATTGATTGATATTTCAATCTTAGTTCTAAGTCAAAACATCACGTGTTTGGCACTGAAACACCTTGACATGATTTTGAACATCTAACAGGCAAAAATTCAGAAATTAAAACTTTGGAAAAATGATGGTGAGTGAGGAACTCTTGAAAATGGTAATTTTCATTTCAACCGCAGATCAGGAACAAATTTCAAAGTGGCACGATTCTTCACAAGACTGATATTATAGGTTTGACCGGCTCTACGTGACGGGTTTGGTTGTCTGTTTTTTAAAAATGTTTAGGAAGAGCTGCCTGTTGCAGAGAAAAATAACATAATTTACTACTTGTGTGGGCTTATAGAAAGATTTACTCCAGTAATGGCCGGTCCGTTCCCACTTAGACTCAGGAAGAGTGTGCAGATTCCACCTCCTACAGAAAAGTCCTCAGCATCTGTGCCCACTCTTTTAGGTCCTGTATCTGTGAATCAGCAAGAGAAACAGTGCCTGGCCAAAGGACTCCTTTCTTATCTTGTACTCTGAGCCTTGATCAAAGACGTTTTGTTGAAATAATGGTGAGTGAACTGGCAGACTCAGAAAATTCAAACACATCTCTTGTGTATGCCCAGGAATGCAAAGCTGGTTACTGTCCGACCATAACCACAACCACATAAACACAACTTTCCATTTGAGGGTATGCATGTGCTCAGCTCTCCCTTTTTACCTTACCGTGCATGTTGGCAAGATACTGGGGAGACATAATTGCAGATAAAAGCAGTCTCACTATTAACAGGGCCTTGCTGCAATGAAATATTGCTGATTACATAGAGGTGGGAAGTGCATGAAGATTGCTCCTGAAAGGAGACAAGAAATCCAGGTATATGTGAGCAAAGAGGGAATAAAGAGAGAAGTGGTCATCCTCATAAGCATTTAGTTTCATGTTCTGCACCCTAAACTTACTGAAGGACATGAAATAAGTACAGTTTGTTTAATCTATACTACCCCAGAGGATAGTATAGGGTGGGCAACAAAGAAAACACAGGATTTTTTGTAACCTCCTGGAATATTAAAACATAGACATTTTGTTAATTATGGCTATGCAAGGGGACTTTTTCTGTTTGTGTCTGCATGCACGCCTTCCCTTAAATCTCCTACAGACATGTTTATAAAAGGAAGGATAAATATTTTTCCATAGCTTCATGGAAAATTACTATGAGAAACCTTGGAGGAACACAGCTGTGGGGTCCTTCATTACCTCAGCATGAGCAGAGCCTTCCACACACTGAAATTTCCTTGTGCTTTGCTGGATACGAGCTCCCAGTTGTATGCTCAACCCTTCTGAAACGTCACACCAAAACGATCAATATTTTTCAATCCAGTCAGTATTTTAGGAGGAGTCACCAAGAGGAACCTTTCTTTCTGACCCAGCAGACTGCGCACAGAAGGTGTCAGGGAGATGCCATCTCTCAGATAAGACTCGGGCTAGTACCTAAACACGCAGAGCCCTTCTACATCCTCTTTTAACTCCAGAAACTGAACAATATCCTAGAAATTCACCACCCTGTGCTCCACACTGAGTTCAGGCAGGTATTTATGTCTTACACCTTGTCCCAAACTGCAAAAATAATACCTTCCTCCTCAGGGGTGGCTGCATTTTTGCAACACATTAAAAACCAGTTTGATGCTTCTCAGTAAATCCACTAAAGATGCCAGGGGTTCCCTGCAATGAAGGGCTCTTTATAGAAATAAAAAAATCCTATAAACAAAGCTGTGCAGTAGAAAAAAAACCCACTCAGAAACTGGACAGTTTTCACTGCCTCTGATCCCTCAGATGAGACTGACCAAGATTGGCATGAAGTTGATGGGCAAGCTGTAGAAATAAGGAAACAGGAAAAAATAAAACAAAATCAGGATAAGAAAATATTTATTATTAAGGGCTTGCTGCCTACTGAACAGTTGCTAACACAGATAAAAACAGCCTTCACACTGAAAAACACTCGAGCCACTGTTTCTTCACACTGTCTCTGACAGTGCACATGTCCGAACAGCTGACTGAATAATTAGGAGGATAGTGGGGTTTATATATTAAAAATTTTATAGTGTGAATATTTTCATTCTGTATAAATATTGGTTTAAACGGAAAACCGGAAGTTTGAATATACAAGACAGGCTAGTGATTTTAGCAGTGAATAAGACCTTGATATCTACCTGTAGACTTCTTTAGCATCTTTGTATGTGTTCACCAATACATCAGCCCCCCTCACTGAAATACTGCATCTTAACTCTGAATCATATTTTCAGTTCAGTAATCCTCCAGTTCTGAGCTGTCCTACTGACAGAATTTGAGTGACAGATGCTAACAAACAGAGAACGTTTTTCACGGATTCCAAATTAACCGGAGAACTGGGCAACATGAAGCTCCCTTTTGCGGTGCGGTTGACCTGCCTGAGGGACGGAGGTGCCATCCAGAGGGACCTGGAGAAGCTCAAGAAGTGGGCCCAGGTGAACGTGATGAGGTTCAACAAGGCCAAGCACAAGCTCCTGCACATGGGTCAGGCAACCCCTGGTATCAATACAGGCTGGGGGATGAAGGGATTGAGAGCAGTGCTGTGGAGAAGGGCTTGGGGGTACTGGTGGATGAAAAACCAGACATGTGCCAGCAACATGCGCTCACCGTCCAGAAAGCCAACTGTATTCTGGGCTGCATCAAAAGAAGCATGGCCAGCAGGTCGAGGGATGTGATCCTCCCCCTCTCCTCTGCTCCGGCGAGACCCTACCTGCAGTACTGCATTCAGCTCTGGGGCCCCCAACATAAGGAGGGCATGGACCTGTTGGAGCAGGTCCAGAGGAGGGCCACAGAAAGAAACAGAGGGCTGGGACACCTCTCCTATGAGGAAAGGCTGAAAGAGTTGGGGTTGTTCGGCCTGGAGAAGAGAAGGCTCTGGGGAGACCTGACTGCAGCCTTTCAATCTTAAAGGGGGCCTGTAAGAAAGATGAGGACAGACTTTTTCGCAGGGCCTGTCGCGATAGGACAAGGGGTAGTAGTTTTAAAATAAAAGAGAGCAGATTCAGACTAGATACAAGGAAGAAACTTTTTACCATGAGGGTGGTGAAGCACTGGAACAGGTTGCCCAGAGAGGCAGTAGATGCCCCATCCCTGGAAACATTCAAGGTCAGGCTGGACAGGGCTCTGAGCAGCCTGATCTAGTTGAAGCTGTCCCTGCTTACTGCAGGGTGGGTTGGAATAGGTGACCTTTAAAGGTCCCTTCCAACCCAAACCATTCTATGATTCTTTCTCCTCATGAGTGACTGCTCTAGGCTAACCTGCTTTAGCAGGGGGGTTGGACTAGATGATCTCTAGAGGTCCCTTCCAACCCCTACCATTTTATGATTCTATGACTGTCTAAAATTCCTATGAACTTTACCTAAGTTAAATATGCGCAAGGCCAGAGGGAAGAAGTTTGTGACACTCCGTATAAACTGATTATTATTTTTTGCTTTGGGACTTTCAGGACGCTCAGTTTCAAAAGCCTCTTCTTAAAAAAGAAGTTTATAATTACTCCTTTCATTCTTTCCCTTTTTAGTTTCTTAAAAGAGACACATAAAAAAAACAATAAATCAGAAATGTAAAACCACAAAAAATTATCGGTATTGTTTTTTCAATTCAATCATTAAAAGTTTTCTAAAAAAGTAAGTATTCTTTTGCAAAAATAAATGTTCTAGTTTTAAAAAAAGATCTTTTCTGAAAAGAACAGAATTTCCACTGATCAAAGTTAATTACAAGGAAAGGAAGCAGGGCTGGCCAATTGCCCTCCCGCCCACCGCTCAAATTCTAAGATATTTGTGGAAGAAGTATCTCGGCCCTAAAAGGCACAATCCATTAAGTCAACAAGGTTCTGCTGACTTTACTGGAGCTTGGACTAGAACCTACATGAGAAAAGTACAGCAATTATGCACGCAGCTGGTCGGACATGCCTCTCCAAACATAGCCAAGTTCAGCGATTTGGTTTACCCATTCGACACAACGCACTCGATATGTCAGCCCAAGCGTAGCTGTACGGCAAGCTGCTGCCTTTCTGGCCTTCCCTTTCCACCCCGTAACATCTTGAGGTCCCTCCACCTCACAGCTGCTCTGGACCTCTCCTGGGGACATCCCTGCGACACCTGTCCCGTTCCCTGACACCTCCCATGCCACAGGCACCCCGCACTCTTGCCTGCTCCCAGCAGGAGCTGTGCAAACCTTCCTTCTCCTCCTCTTCCCAGCCCCATGGAAGGCAACTCTCTCACTGTGCTTCACGCTGCAAAGGCCATGTGTGAAGGGAGCTGGAAAAGCCTTCAAAAGAAACCACGGTCTGACCTAGGGGAAGCGGCACAGATGCTCGAGGTTGCGGCCGTGCTGCGCAGGTGCAGGGAACCCACATGGCTCCTGGTTTTCCCCTCCTGGGCAGAGCATCTGGCTCTGCCCCAGATCAGAAGGGCACCAGACGTGACTGAAATTTTGGAGCCCGCCAGATGAGGCCATCAGACGTAACCACCAAGCACACACACGCTGACGCCATCACCAGTGAAGGAGGCCCTCGGTTGCACTGAGCCAGCAGATGTAGCTACGAGCTTCTGCTTTCTCCTTCTCCTCCTCCTCCTCCGCACACAGCAGCCTGTGACTGCGGACCTGCCACTGAATTTCTTCAGCTTTTATTGCTCTAAGCCTGGGTCATGGTGTTTCATTCTATCATTCCCTCTTTTCCCTTCCTTCGTGTATAAATAGCAGGCAGCATTAAAATGATAAGATTGTCAGAGAGAAGGAAAAAACCCGTTTTCCCTAGAGCCTCCCATTTCAAGCCTGTAATTGAGAAAAGCAAATACATATTACATTACTGTGATTAGTATTGAGTGAAACAAGCTCCCATCTTCTGTTTCATCTAAGTCTTTTCATGGAAGACTGAAGATAAGCTGTTCTCTGCCTGCAGAATACACTCAGGCAGGTTTTTCCTATATGCAACTAGTCAGTGTACACCTTAACAGGAGATCAGACTAACGCATTAAACTAAAAAAAATAAAGAAAAAAGAAAAAAGAAAAAGTGCTGTCACTACTTATCTTTGCAGCAGAGCTGTGCTGAGTGCTGCTGAGTCTTTTTACTAACAGTGCTGTAAGGCAGAGAGATAGAAATCCTGCCCCTTTCCCTGGCAGAGCCTGGGCTAGAGGAGCTCTCCTATCACAGGCGCTGGGTCGCCTTGAGCACTTTGATGATCTGGAGCTATAGCTACGGTAACTAAGCAAGTGTTTAAGGCCTGGACTCTGCTAACAAGCTCATTGCTGTAATTTATTACCAGCACAGTCCTATTATAGGCATCAATGGCAGAAGCTGTTACTTGTTTGAGGCCCCAGTGCTTTCTTTGTTAAATGGCGGGTTGCAAAAAAAACCGAAACAAACCGAACGCCACGCGTCTTCTCTTTTCCATAGGCTGACATACATTCACACACCAAACGCTCACAAAACAGTGGTTTAAAGTGTTACCCATTTTCTGGTCCCCCTTCCTTCCCTCTTTTTGTTACTGCCCTCTCAGCAGAGCTGGGAAATGAAGTATGTGTCCGTGCCTGCATTGCGTCCAAGTCTGGCAGCCCAGCTTAAACCCATCTTCTACAGACATTCGAGGCCTGCTACGTAAACTGAGTATTAAACTTTGATATGTTTATGGGGACCTCTCTGACCATTTGGCTGCTTGTTTTATTGCCTTTTGCGTATGTGAAGACAACTCCTGCCCCCACATCTCCTTCCGTGAAACCACCAGGAACGTCTGTGAGCAGATCCCCTAATTCTCCTTGTAGGACAAAGGGGATTATTCCCACGAACGTCTTAAAATTCAAGGAATGGCTTTCCACCTCTCTGGCAGGTGGGATCTGAGGTGGCTCAAAATTATCTACGTGAATTTATTTATTTATTTACTGGCAAAAATAACCGTCTAAACTGGTAACTTTTGCCAATTTTTTTTTAAACTTTTGAAAGTCTTGTTTTCCTAACCGAAAAAACATAATTATCCAATGAATTTAGTTGCATTAGTCACTGAGCATAAAATTTTTGTCTGTCAGGATTTTTTCCTTTTTTAAAAACTTTTTTCTTCTTCTCTGTGGCTAAGAAAAAAGGAAAAATATACAGCAAGAAACTATAAAACGCGTTCCATAAAAATAAGAGATAATTAGCAAGGTTTAATTTGTGCACAGAAGTAGATTTCTTCCTGGCATCACAGATGTGCAGCTCAGCGTATGCTCTGTGGCATTCAGAGAAGGGGAAAATGCTGAGCATGCCACAGACTTTGCTGTTTAACTAGGCTGTGGTTGCCACCGCAGCTGAACTTGGTCTAACAGCTACTATTGACTAAAGGGGCAATCCTCCCTTCTCACCACTCCTACCGGCTCTTTGCACTGGCTCCCCTGCTTGCCAACCTCCCAGAGCCAGCTCAGCTCACAAAACCTGGGGAGGAAGCAGGGGGACAGGACACCACAACAAAAAACCTCCCAAAACAAAACAACAAACTCGGCCCCCTAGAAGACTAGTGGTTTTTTCTGCTCATCAAACGAGCTGAACCAACAGATCAGACAGGTGCTGCTCCCTGTGCAAGAAACGTCCAGGACCACAACTGCGGAGTGTGACGGGAGAGGGGGGGACATCCCTTTCGGTGGTGAGAAGCTGCTAGATTGACACAGCTGTATCACGGCTGAGAAACCCTCCGGCGCAACGTGCTGACAAAGGCTGCCTGAGCCACTGCTGCTCTTTGCCCAGAAGCAGCTGAGATGCACGCACTCATCCTATTCCACCTCCAGCTTTACCAGCCTGCAATCTCCAGTGGAAAAGCAGCAAGAAACAGCTCGGGCAGCAACTTCTTCCATGCCACCATAGCATTTCTCGGCGTACTCTTTGCCCCAGATGTATCGAGGGATGCATGTCAGGCTTGCTAAATCCAGCACATCAACAGAGAGATCCCAAGCTGCAGACGCACACCGTGATTTATCATTTCTGTACAACTTAGAGGTATTTGGAGAAAGTCTTTGGGGGGTGTGTGTGTGTGTGTGTGTGTGAAACAACCACAGTTGGCTTTTTGCAATATTTTTACCACTGTTTGCCAGAGGAAGAGGTTACGGTTGTGTGGTGTACCCGTCGCATGGGGCCAAGCGGCAGTGCAGGAGCAGCGAGCAACACTCACAACTCAAGGCAGCCTTGCCAAGGGAAGCCCTCACGTGGGAGGAGCAAGACAAACATCTGTAACAAGCCCTGAGTCAGAAACGCCACCTCTAGCACCTTCTCGGGGTAGAATTTTCGGGGGGGTCAGGGGGGAGAGTCACCCAGTGAAATTAAAAAGCCGCGAGCAACACCTCCACCAGTGAGGGAGAAGGATGCCTACATCTTTTAAAAAACTGTTAGAAACCAGGTACTTGGCCCCAGACAGCACTTCAGGACCACTGTTAAGCACCGTGCCTCTGCAGCCATTGCACAAACAGTATCCCCCACCCCACTTTGCAGCTGCCGCACACAGGCAGTTCTGGCTGATGTTTGCACTCTCCATAACAAGCAAGGGCAGAGGGCAGGTGGGCATTTTCAATGTGTCATTTCACTCTGGGTGTCAAGGAGGCATGCCCTGAAGATACCTGCCTACCCCCTTCCCTTCAAAAGTTGCCCTGGACTTCATCTTCTCTGCCAATGCATAGCCAATGATACATTCCCCGACTCGCAGAACAAGGGGGTGGCAGAAGCACCACGCAGAAATGGGAAAAGCAAGCTCGGAGATTTCTGTCCTGTCTCCTACCCCCAGGGATATGCCCCAGTGTCCAGGCTGGAGCCTGTTTGAAAAGAGAGATTTCTGAACCTTTCCTTCCTAATTAATCCATTATACCTTGCATAATGCAACATCCATTGGGCCAGGGAAAGAGAGCAAGACTGAGCCACGCTGTCTGCACTCATGGCTAAGGTACACAGCAGAGGAGGGAAAAAGGATTTCTGCCCCCTCTCCAAGCAGTCCTGCACAAGCATCCTCTGGATCAGAAACAGGCACCACAATCTTTCCCTCCAGAATTCTGATTAGATGAGAAACTTGGGCAAGTGCTGTGGACATCAAGCAGTCTCATAAAGGGGGCATTGCCCCTTCTCCCTCCAGCGGTGTTTTAAAATGAGCAGCCACCAACATGCTGCGTGCAGAGCTGCAGCACATTGCAGGCAGGGCCCCGTGGTCCACACCTGTGCCAGCACCCAGCTGTTTAACCCCATCGAGACCAAGGAACATCTGGGCAGAAACGCATGCGCAGAAGAGAGCTCCTGGTGCCTGAGGTGCCTGGGAGTTTAGGCATCAGCCGAGCAGAAGCTTTCGTAACTACAGTTTTAGCGTCCATCCAGAGGTTCTTCTAGCTCTGGCCCAGTCTCCCTAGCGCTGCCTCACCAGCAATTTTTCCCTAGGTATCTTTTGCATATCCAAGAAAGAGACTGTGTTATTGTTCAAGAAAACATAACATGTTCGAATATGCTAGCAACTGGCCCTGGGACATGATCTACGGGACTCCAGTTGCTTATGGCCTAGTTTACGGTCAGCTTCCCAGAAACGTCGGTGTGCTTGGGTAAAGTTGAGTACAACAATTAATCTTCACTTCCAAATAATCAGAAACATTTAATCAGAGGAAAACTTATTGAAAGACAAAAAAGGCTCCTGGACAGTCAGCAAAACCAGAAGAAATTTCTAAAATATCATGTATTTAATATTCTCCATGATGATTTAATTAAATACGTAAAACAAGAAAGAGGATATTCATTAGCAGGAAAAAAAACCCAGCTCTCGTTTAACTGTAGCCAATACTTTAGAGCTCAGAAGCATTTTCTCAATTGTCATTATCTGGTTAGAAAATATTTTCCTAACTACAGCTTATTTCCCATTTCACTGAAGTCCTTTGCTTTCTAAACAACCTTTCTGGATTTGAGAAGGGAAAATGAGGGACAACCGACCAAGATTAAAGGTCTGAATCTTCTTGCTCGTTGAAATCTGCCTCTCATTTTCCCAGGAATAAGTGAACTCAGAGTTAAATTTCCCAAGACTTGTCCATCCTGCCAGCAAAAAGAAGCCGTTTGCCAGGCTGTCTTTGGAACATCAGCAACACCACCACGATCAAACATTTGGGAAGGAAATTGGCCCATCTATAAAGGATTTTGCCAGGACAGAGAGAGTTCGGCTTTGAAAACAGCCACTCTCCTCCTCTTTGCAATAGCAGCAAGGTGCAAAGCAGATACAGAGGAGTTCGCAAGTCCATGATGTGAGAACCATGACGGTTCTCACACCTACCAGATCTGATGCTAACACTACGTGCATCTATTACCAGATTTTAGACTGTATAGCAGTAACGTGAAAGTCCTAATGTAGTACGACAGAGGGAAAACCATCCTTAAGTTTTCCTGAAGCTGTTTGGAATATAAGCCCTGTCATGCTGTGACAGAAAAATACTGTACCGAGTAACTTCACCACATTGTGGTGAAAACTGCATTCTCTAGTGCAGTATATAAGTCAAATGCTTTCTATCAGGGTAGCAATTAGGAAATTTTTATATTGGTTTAGCAGTAGTATTCAGCCTGGGGTTCCCATGATACAAAAAAATGTGACTTTTTAAAATACAGTTGTTGAAATCTTCCCCTAAAGGACAGAAAGGGACAGATTTTCATCTGCCATGAGTGTGTAGCTCCTGTACAAAGCTACACCCGTTAATACCAAACAAGAATACATCCTCCCATCCCCAAATCTGTCTAGATTAGCAAGGTACGGCATTTTTCAAAAAGAATTGTTATTACCATAAAAGTGAGAAAATTCTCTCACAGTGCAATCAACAACTTTCCTAACAATTAAAATATGGCAAGCTTTCTCCTTTTTTCCTTTGCAAACTAAAAACATCACCTGACATTTTTGCCATGACAAACATCTTCCTTCAGATGTGTTTTACTGCACTGCCACTCTGCCTCTTTACTGCCTTTTTCTTTGCAGCAACGAACCCCTGTGTTTGTTGAAGCCACGGTCAGATTGCCATTGACTGCAGTGGAATTTATGCCAGATCTTTCTCAGCCTAGATTACCCACTAGCCTTTTGGGAGTCCTCAGATCTTGTATCAAATTCACATAAATTGGAAGAAATTGCAGTTGCCTTCAGTAAGTATGACACGGAGACTATCTGTGCCCACGTGAGAATTTGAGTAGTGGTGATACTGAAGTCTAGCATGCAGAAAAGCTTAAGACTATAGCGATGATAACTTATATCGAACAGACCATTAATTATGTTGCTTAATTTCACCCTAGCCTGGCCCACTCTTTCGGTCGGACTTCCTCAGAGTCCCTTTGGTGAAGTGGTTGCTGACTATGGCCGTTAAGCTGGTGGGTGCCACAACAGTCTATTCAGGGGCAGTGTAAAAAAGGTATGGGAACTACTTATGAGATAGATGATAACCAAAACTAGAGAAGTCAGTGCTCAAAACACAGGTCACATGCCAGGCTGGAGTGGGAGCAGAGCTATGCTCTGGTGCCTCAGGGGGTTTCTGTAGGGTTTGAGAGTTATTGCTTGGTGCTGCATGCAAGAGATAAGCAGCAAAAAACACCACATGAGCACAGAAAAAAGGCAGCAAGGACACATCAGATACAGCCGGAGAGGCACTTCCCCAGGAATACCGAGATGGAAGTGATGTTTCCGCTCAAAAGTAGGCAGGAACTGTGAGAAAAGTCACTTTCCCTGAACACAGTGGGGCTCACACAGCAGGAGAAGCTGGACTTTATGTACATCCTCTCTGAAAATAATCAGACCTCGAAGATACTTGACTAAGTCACCAACAGACACAAACCGCGTAAGCCCCTATACTAGTTGAACAGAAAGTGTGACAAACTTCCCCCCTTCACACCTCTCTCTCCCTTTTTAAAAAAATCAGCTCTGTTGCTCGAATAACCATGAACCTTGGTTGAGAAAGAAGAGAGTCCAGTCTGTCAAAAACAGTTGGGTTAGATTTTGGTTGGCAGCCTCACGGCTATCTTTATTCTCCAGACTCTTAAAAAGCACTTCCAAAAGTCTGCATGGTTATGTTTGTCCATCACCACAGCCACAGACCAGCCTGACACACACGGGTCTGAGCACCAGTGCCTAATTCGTCTGTAGACCCAGTTAGAAGAAACCTCCCTCAGGAAGATACTTTTAATGAGATTCCCTCATATAAACCAGTGCCTACATGAAAACAGGAGGCAAGGCACCACAAATAGGACCATCAGCCAGGAAGAGATTTCATTAAGAGTCTTTGCCTAGGCATTGGGGTAACAATGACATGCCAGAACGAGTTGCCAGAATTAGGGCAAAGTGGCTCTTGCCAGGAACTGAGGTTCCCGTGAGCAGCACTTCCTTTCAGCAGCACCCAGAATAACAATTTGCAGGTTCAGGGCAACTTCATCATCGTGAGGGCCCAGAGAAAGTGAGAAGATACTGGCAAGAGCCAAGCTTACCCAGAGCCACACGTGGTCTCTGGTGTGCCCTTTGCCTGCCTGCACCCATATGAGCTGCCTTTCAACTCCTTCCCCTTCTCCCCCTCACGTCTTGTTGCTTCGGTTCCCGTATTATAAAATTTGAGAGCTCAGCTTTGCTATTTAGGCTGCCCATCACAGATCATAACCATACCCTGCCTTCGTTCCAAGGCACGTCCTCCCCTTTTGTCAAAGGGGACACTACCTGAAGCAGCAAGACAAGTTACTTCTGAGGAAGAAGAGCAATTGTCCTGCTGTACTGCAGTAAAAATAATGAACTCCAGTAATTCCAGTCAGCCTGTGCTAGCGTTGAAGTTGGTAACAAAGAAAAGCTTAGATCAGCAGACTCTCTAAGCACATTTATTAAGCATGTTTAAGCATTCAGCTAAAAAAAGGGGTGAGAGGTGCCATAGTATCATCTAAGGAAGCTGCTTTTTTTTCTCTTTTTGGCCATTTGGAAAATGCATGGTCACAGCTAGATCTCATATGTCACACAATGATCTAAATTTTCAAAGAGAATTCCAGAGTAAATAGCAGACTGTACTGTCACAAGCTTGTCAGCATTTCTTTTTTTGTTTTTGCCCCTGTTTTCAAAATTCGGTTTAAATTTGTGTTCCATCATCATCTTTTTTTATAATTTTTATGTCAGACTCGGGTCATCTTGTGACACTCTGCTTTGAGAAAAGAAAAAAAAAGTTATTTTTAAAGTAAACAGGATTTTCCCCCTTCACTATTCCAGGAAGCAGAAATTCTTCCCAAACCCATAATTAAGGAAAAGTCAGAAAGAGTTCAGATTTTATGAGCAAAGCAAATAAGCTGTTACAGTATTAAAAATATTGTGGAATTCAGCTTATGAAGTTCTAGATATTTTTCTAGAATAGAAACCATTGACTGAGAGTGTTTCCTTGTCATGAAAATGTATTGTACTCAAAGTGTTTCAAACAGTTTTAAGTAGATTTACAATTAAAGGTATGGAACATAAGTCTTTAGTTCTCGACTTTGCTCTTCCCCTGCTACGTGTAATCATCTTATCTGAAGGTAGATGTCATTTTCTTGACGATTTTGGCATTCGTCCGTTCGAAGTAGAGGCATAGTCTCCCCGCTTTGGGCTGTACTAACCCTTCACATCACCATGCCTCGTTTGCTTATTTTCGTGTTTGTGGATCAATGCCCAAGTGAGGTCTTCTAAGGAAACTCTGGAGGCAGATTGGGAGCCAGCAGAGGGAGCATCACAATAGCTCCCATGTGGGATCATTTCTTGCAGAAGAATCCAAAGACTTCAGTTAGTCTCAGGACCCAATTGTTTTAAGAAATACACATGCCTACAGTAAGCACGCTTACATTGTTTTACTACATTTTCCATGCTAGCAATAGTTTTTTTTTGCAAAGGTCATTGGATCCAAGCCAGTCACCACTGGGAATATAAATCATTTATTCTTCATGTTGAATCATAAAGAGGAAAAAAAAAAGCGAGAGAGATTTGAACTTTCTTCTTTTTCTTATTTCCAATTAATATGGCTATTTCTCTTCATAACATCAATATTCCTGGTTCTTCTACAATGCTTGACATCCAGCAAACTCAAAATATATTATAAAGGAAGTTATGACTGTCCTAGAAGAAATCAAAGCCCAGAAAAGCAAACTGATGCACGTGTAGCCATTTGTATACACCAGGAGGAAAAGTTATTTCAAGAACAAATGCCTGCTATCCCCCCCCCAAACACCCGAGAACAGCTTTTGCCCTCCAGTACAACTCAGGATGCTCTAGGCAGAAATCCAGACCTCTACCACTGGGAATTTTATTTTAGTAAGGTCACTGCTTCATAACAGAGGGGACTACTGTTTCTCTCTATCTCTCATCTGCCTCGGTAAAAAGCTTTTTTTTTTTTTTTTCAGTGGTTCCATTTTTTGAGCTTCACCTGCCCACGGAGGTTTACAGGCACTAACTCCCATTCTATTTCCCTCCCATTGGGGGAAGTCAGTGGCTCCAACTCCAAGACCAAGTCTGCCATTGGGAGGAATTTGTCCCCAAGACGCATTGCTGCGAAGGAGCCTGGCCCACAATGGAACGCAGAACAGTGATTCCACCACCCATTCAACAAGCTGAAAGCCCAGCTCTTATACATCCATCAAAGTCCATTTTAATTGGGAGCCTAAAGCTATTTTACTCATCAGTAATAAAGGAGCAATTCAGTTCGCAGCCGAAAATGAATTAATGAGATACTGCAAACAAGCTAATTAACTCCTTCATGGGTATTCAGATAGAAACCACACAAAAACCCCACAGGGTGTGCTAATTACTTCAGGGGTCTGACTAAAATGAAACAAAAAAAATAGAAAACCACAACATTCAGAGCAAAGGCTAGAAGTCTGTCATTAAGCCATCTTCTCTTATGTACAGTAAGCATAGGAAGCTGTATGTGACACTGTGCACATGGAAATGCCTGCCATTCCCATGTACAATGGATCGAGAAGAGCACTGCATTTGGCAATGCTGAAATGGGACCTGTTTGCTCTGGTTCCCTTAGCAGATGCTCTGGGTGGCACTGGCCCTCACTGTAAGCAGAGGAGTTTGGCGAAAGAGTTGGTCTGTTTAAACACAATCAGAGGGAAAGTAGAGGTTTTAGCACAGCCGGCCCATAAAAGCCAGTGTGAGGTATGTGACGTTGTGCAGTGCCTGGCCAAGGCTGACTTACGTGGCACAGTTTGAGGAAGAACAAGAGGGTCTCTATGTATACGTTAAGGAGGTTAAACTGTCATCCTTGACAATTTACATTAACTGTACAGTATTTCATTGCCACTAGCTCAGGCATCTGTAAAACCATTGGGTCAGACTTGCTCATCCTCGTGCTTTGGTCGTTTATGGCCATGCAAAGGACGGGTAAAATCCTGCTGTTCAGGTGGAGAAGAGTTTTACTGAGGCTTTTTTTCTCTGGTACAAACATTGTGCTTGAAATTTAGAAAAGCAGAGAAACAAGCCCTTTCCACAAAGTCCATGTGGTGGCAAAATACAGCTGCTGCTTTTCAAACCTCAAAACCTGGGCTATTTTTAATGAAAAAACCAAAGGTTCCCAGTGCTCACAGTGGAGTCTTAGCCTGCAGGATTCAATAACCAACCCAGGAAACCCATTTCAACATTGAGTTTCAAAGAGGTTATTGTAAACGAAGAGCGAGCCCACGGAACAATATGATTCTTGATCCCCATTTAAGTAGTAGGAACACAGAAAAGCCTCAGAAGTGGAGACATCTGTATTTATGTAGAGTGTTTTCCCTGCCTCTTTGTACTCCATTAAATTGCAAATGGTGAAATGGAATTTCTTTTTTGTGTAGATTAGCCCTTGCATCTTAAACCACCCCAGCTTCAACAATGCCACCACTAAAATATGAGAAGGGCACTTTCTGAAAGCTGCAGAAGCATTACAATATTTGTTTATAATTAATATCATGGTAATTAAGCCTGACCTCATGGCAGTTCACAGCAGTCACTACCAGCTTTATTGGAGTTTGTCTGAAGTTACAGAGGAATGAGATCAGAATCAGGCCCTGAGGACAGCATTTATATATGACAGCTTGTCCAGAACCTGACCTCATAAGTCTTTTTCTTTATTTGGATTCAGTTGCAACGAGACTTTTGCTTCTCATTCATATACACTCACACACTTTTTACTTTTTCCTGTTAAGGCAAGCTAGGGCTAGAGGCCATCACACAAAGCCAGGCATAATAAGAAACCGGACAATGAGTTCGTATTGACAAGGATTAAAAAAAAAATATTTTCTTTTTTTCTCTCTGTACATGCTTGGATAAACAAAGGTTACCAAGCCTTTAAAAGATTATTTTGCAAGAAATAGTGCTTGGGCTTTATCTTGTCAAGACGATGGCTAAGTCTTCGATCCGCCTGTCGGCCCAAGTATTACCCATAGATTGACAGAAAGCATTTGTTAACTAACATATTTTAGTATAGCAAAAATATCTATTGCATGCAACATGTTTTTCTACAGGAAATATGTTAATGTTTATTGTGGTCGCTAAACCGTACTATCTAACAGTCAAGTAAGTTGCTTTAGGAGCAAAGATATATGATTTTTAATGCTGCAGATCACCTTCGTTCCTAGCTCAAAATTATTCTGCTTGCATGTATTTTTCTTTCTAGTTTATTTTGGCTGTTTTAAGAGGGAGGCTCATGAAGTCACCAGCACGCCCAAAGCTTATATATGTTTTGAATACCGGACTGTGACCCCACTGTTTGCACGTGTGTGTTACAGCTATAACTTTGCACTGTCCCAATGAGTAGTTTGCTGCAGTTTGCCCTGGGGAAGATAAGCCAGAGCATAATCTATGCATCCTGCAGGTCTTGAGGCTGTTGAAACGCGTATGCTATCTCTTGAAAAAAAACAGGGCTCCAAACTGATCTTCAGCTCCATGAAAACATAAAGTAAGCAAGGCAAAATAGCCATTGACTTCTGTTTTTATTATTCTCAAAGTTTCTTATTTGGTGTTACAAGGAGAAAAAAAGTGAGTCTTTCTGGCTTATATAAAACAAATGTGTGATTATCGTTCATTTATTTATCAAGTCGCAAGCCCATCTAACAGTAGTTTTAAGCTTATTACTGTTGTCCTTGGAAGGGAAACGGAGGAGTAAGAAGTCTTTTCTTCTGCTGAGAGAAATATCCATGCGTCTTCCACCTTTACCACTCAAGGAGGTGCAGTTATAAAAACGTAACATCACAGTCACGCTAAATACAGCTTAGTGGAAAAACTGGAAGTGGAAGAACGAGATTCAGGGGCACCTGGATTTTATTCCGGTTTAGTCACCCGCTTTAGCAGAATGAAGTGACTGCCTCTTTGTCTGCTCCCCGCCTCCTCCCTCCAGTAAATAAATTATAGTCATAACTTAGTATGAGTAGCATTTACACTGCAGGGATATTACACGAAGCTGCCAGCATACTGTCAGGTCTAACTAACATTTAAAGCACACACTGAGCAGGGCGAAGTAGTGTTAACAGTCATAAAGCGCTGGGTTTCGAGCTGTACTGATACGGTAGTGCTTTGGTCTCAGTTTTCTATTTTACAGCCACACTCTTCTGCTCTTATCAAAACGTGGTATATAACTGCCAGCTCTGAGGAGTTCCTGTACACAAGCTCCTGCCAAGCTTATGCCACATTCCCCGCAAAGCATTTTCTCCTAGGCTTTTGCTGTGCACGCAGTAGATGGTGTAGACTTTGACAAAGAAAGCCTAAGGATTACCAAAAGTCTGCAAAAACACTTGCTTTCGTGCCAGCTCCTTTGGGTTGAATGTCACTTGCTTTCCCTGAAAGCAGCAAAAATGTTCTTCTTAAATTAGTTCCTCCTACTTCTCTGATTAATAAATCCACGTATTTTCAGATGAGTCTGTGTTTTTCTTAAGAAAGAAGATCAGAAATCTACACAGGAGGTACAGAGTGTTCTTACCAACAGTTAGGGAGAATAGGTCTGCTTTTCTCTTGAAAATGTAGTATTGCAGTAATAGCACAACATAGCTACTGGAAAAGATCTAATCCTAGTCTGTTATCTATAGCAGATCTTCCCAGAGTAAGGGGAAAAAAAAAAACCCAAACTCAAATTAGTAAAAGATACCAAAGCCCAAGAAAGCTAGGATTTTTTTCTTTTCTAGAAAAAGCTTCTTCCCCACCCCCCCCTACCCCCCCTGTAAAAGAGGCCACATAATTCTGGATTTTTCCTCACTACGGAAAAAAAGAGAAATTTTAAACAAAACAGTTGTTCCACTGTGCTTACATTAAATACCCTCTTAATTATTGTTGCTACATACGCCGACCTTAGGCTGTGAGAGTAATGACCTACGCCTAGTATTTCAGCTGTTTCTGGGGGCAAGCTTCTGGAGAGGGAGAACAAAACATTTGCACCACAGTTATCACGTCAAAACTTTGTTAGCCTGGCTTATTCAGCATTTTCTTTTCCTGCGTTCTCTCACTTTATCTGCTGCCAAAAAACCATTTCAGCACCATCCAAGAGAGATCTGTTACTTTTCACTGCACAGGGACCTTCAGTTCTGACGGCTCCTCGAAGTATTTTTCACGCGCCGCGGCAGAGACCTGCTCATGAATGATTCCACTCTGCACTCCCTCAGCTGTCTCTTGCTTGTAGCAGCTTAAGCAAGGCAAATCTCTCTCCGTCTCTCCTCCAGTAAAGGTTTATTTACATTGACTCTCTGACCCGATTTAGACTGGATTAAACTGCTGTGCAACCACATTTCAAATTGACTTATGCCCCTACGCGCTCCCGCTCCTTCCACGGCTGGCACGCTCCTGACCATACATAGTGTTGCGTCAAGCAGCCTCGCTAGCAGAGAGGCAATTTGCAAAATAAAAAAAAGCAGACAGCTTTCAGCTGGCTTAGTGAGCTAAATTAGCTCCACACAGGGTCCTGGGGGAAGAGCAGGATGGAAGGAGTGACTGGGGAAGAGCCATGTCAGCCCTGAGTTAGATCAGCTCAAACTGAGATGGCTCCGTATCCTTAGGTGATTTTGAAAATGGGACTATGAATTTAAGTGCCTTTGTCAGGAGTGGCCAGGGGCACAGACACAAACCAGGTGCTCCCAGCTAATGAATTACACTGCCAGATCATCCATCGAGGCAGTCTGCCCGGGTGCTCTTTGCCTGCAGCAAGTACAGGTAACCTGAGCTATCCTAACCTTCAGGGTTCAGGCTCAACCTTGAGGTCTAAATGGCACAGGGTTAACCCTTCAATCCCTGAAATTTAACTGGAGATACCTCCCATTTGCTAATGGCATGCAAAAAGACCAGCTGACATGGTGGCCTGTCACCTAACTGCATAATGCATCTTGGATTTAAGGAATACCGATTATTAAGTCTTCTCAATCGGTGACCAAGACCCTAGAGGGGCTGCAGAGCGGAGACACTCTGCTGGTATAACAGGAGCAGGACTTCAAGTGAGAGACGTACCCAGAGACAAAGCAGTCTGGCCAAACTTTTTAGGTTTGTTTTTTTTTTTTAAAGCTGAATTCAAACCTTAATAAGTACAGAAATTGACTTGGAATTATTCCCTTAAAGAAAAAAGATTTTGAGCCATTCCAAGAAATTCCCCATGAAAATATACAAAAAACTTGATCTAAATATTCCCAAGCAGGCCATTATAAGCAGGAGCTGAACTATTTTAATCATTGAAAGCAGCAATAGAAAAAGTAGCAGAGGAATAACAGGTTTCACTTGTCATTCCAGAATGAGCCTCTCCACATTTCATTAAACTGAAACACATTTTTTTCTTCAAAACCATGTTGTGATCTCACTGAGGAAACGGACAGTTGCAGTTCAACGTGCCACTAAAAAAACAGACGCATATTGCTCACGTGCTTTATCAGAGTATCATGTTAAATTCACTTATATCCTCCAAAGAAGAAAGGAGAAAAAAAATCTATTAAGATTATACGGGTTGGTACATTGTACCACCCTGTGATTGTAAAGACTTTAAAGAAATCCAGCTATACTCAAGTTCAAGGTGTCAGAGCTGCCCTTTTTTTAAGGGTTCCGTCACTGCTGTTTGTAACAAGAAGAAAAAAAAAAAATCTTAAACAAAACAAAAGATCCGTATACCAGGCCAACAGATGGGGGGGGAGAAAACAACAGAAAGAAAGGAAAAAAAAAAAAAGAAAACATATCCCAGAGAGCATTACATCAGTTCTCCTCCCAGTTTTATTTAAAACACACGTGCCATCACTCACAGCTCTGTGGTTAGTGGAAAATATGACTGCAACTTCCATGGTGTGTGGGTTGCATAAAAAAAGGACCTTTCTTTGGCACAGCTGAATTTGGCTACTGATAGAAGGAAAAAAGGGTGGCATATTTGTACAAAATCCTTGTGCTTTGGCAAGGAGGATAGTCCGCGGTAAGCCACCTAGCTATGTGCTTTAGCAGAAGCATACCACCGTTTCACTTCGGTACAGAAGACGATACAGAAAGAGCGCAGCATAAAGCACAACACAATACGTTTCCACGCCTACGCAAACAACAACTCAATTAGATTATCAACGAAAAAGCAGTCGTTATAAAATAAATTATTTAGGTCAAAAAGCATTCCAGCTTGGACTACCAGAGCTAGGATAGGTTCATTCCGAAACCAAAATACTACCTGGTATTATGCTCTAAAGATGAGTTTGCAAACATCCCTCAGACTGCTAAGGTATATGTAAGTTGTTCAAATTCAAAACCAAAAAAACAAAGCAGCATTCAAACTACAGCAAAGCCCAAGCATTACCAGTTCAAAGGACCGGATTTTGTGTGCACGTGTGGAAGAGGAGCAAAGATACAGGATGAAAGTCTTCTAGATGATTTTCTGGGCTTCTGAATAGCTCTCTGCCATCTGACACTGTGCAATTAGTCACCATGTCATCTGCAGTTCGACTTCCAGAGAAGAGTATTTTCAGAAGGGCCCAGCGTTACCAGTCAAAAGTCATGAGCCAGCTATTTTGAGAAGAACATTGAAAAAAAAAAAACAACTTAAGATATAAAAAATAAGATACAGTTATTTTCTTCTGTTTATCTTGTAGTTGTTCAGGGCTCACATTTTCACCTTCTTCTGCAAGTCAAAAATATGAATTTTTCCAAGTTTCCAGGACATCTTTTAAAGAAAAGCACCAGATAGCAAGAAGTGGTAATTTTGGCAGCCCCGGGACTCCCCTGACTCCAGTTTGCAAGCACTGCACGCTTTTGCTGCTCTTGTAGGTTCCCAGGGGCCCTCTATGTCAGGAGCTCAAGCCCAGCTCTGACACATGAATGATGTCATACCCACGAGCAGCAGCAGCTTTTCTGGCCTCTACTCGCCACAGGCTGAGTCACGGTGGCCCACAGACCATCCCACGCTTGCGTTCCAAACACAGGGACGGCATGACGCTGAGGAGAGAAGGACGGGAAGCAGCTGGCTGCCGCAGAGGGGCACCAAGGTGGACTTTCCCCATGGGATGCTCCCTCCTGGGGGGCCACGTAGGCTGCCAGGCTGCCTACATGCATGACCAGGGAGTATGGGGGACCGGATCTCAACTGGCTTTCTTCCAGTAATGACCCTCCATCTCCGTAGCTGTGCTTTGTGCTTTTTCATTCTTTTTTGTCAGGCCACAAATGAGGTGATGTAAGCACGCAGCAAGAGCTGCGGCCTACGAGTATCATTTTTCCCCTCGGTGAAAGGGTAGCGGCGAAGTCCTATTTAAAAGAACAGCAACAGCAGTGAAGGGTGAGGCACAGTGAAGCCACCCCTCAACCTTCAACCTCACGTGCTACACACTTGAAAACTAGTGGATAGGTCACATCAAAGTGACCTCTGGGAAAGGTTCCTCAAGACAAGTCAACGTTTGCAATCGTGAAAGCTAGATGGCAGGTACTATCTTCAGTTCAAGGCAATTCCCAAATAAGTCACTTTACCTAGATACCAATTGTTGCATAAGAAAATGAACCCGTATGTTAAATCTGCAAGCACCATGTTAAACATCAGCAAAGCGTCAGTAATGAAATGCTGCAGCTTCTTGCAAGCGGCCTGTCTACATCGGTGGCAGTAAAAATATTTACCTGTATTAGAGCAATGAGCTAAGGTGTTCTGGTGACAAATTCTGGATCTGAAAAAATAGCGATGCAGAAAACCCTCATTTGGTTTTTATTTTGTATAAATCTAGCACATCAATCTATTTCACACAGTGCTATTGCTGCTTCTTTTATTATTACCCTAGGACATCATATAACAGTAGACATGAGATATGTGCATGTTTAAATTTTTTTTTTTCAAATGTTGTTGTAATAACCCCCCAAACCTTACCAAAAATGTAAAAACACATGAAATGCCAGATCACACACTGCTTTTCAGTTGTGTATTTTTTTAGCGTCTGCAAATATGATCAGCTTTCAAGTCAAGAAGACCCATTAATTACAACTGAACGCATAATTGGAGTATGAGTTTTAAAACAACTAATGAAAGATATAAAGTTCCAAGACACAAGAAGGGCTTTCTGGTTTTTGTTGGGTACTTCTTTTTTTTTAAACTTGCCAAAAAAAAAAAAAGCCCGCTCACTTGATGCATTCACTATTGGACACTAAACCTTTGATGAGCATCAAGAGAGCAATTATCTGTAAAATAAAGACTTTTGTATATCGTGGGTCTCACATTCTAAACTCAGTCTGAGAAGCAGGAGGAAAAAACAATTCAGACGTCAACAGTGAATTGGCCAAAGGTCTCTGCGTTACAGATATACCACTGTTACATTTTACATGGCATTAGGAAGCGTGGCAGTCATTTGACCTACCAAACAGCAAGCACTTTTGATGGCAAGCCTAATTGTCACTTACACTTTGTCACGCCATTTAGTTTCAATGATTTCCTGAACTCTTCAAGGAACTATGCTAATGTTCCAATTTTACTTTTGTCAATATCAATGTGATCCTCATTAAAACGAAGCTGTCAAAATTGTTTTGATGCCACTTTCCTTGACAACATCTGCTCCGTTTCCCCTGTTGTCACCTTGACTGTGGGAAATAAGATTAGGAAAATCCTGAAAGATCTCCTGACTACATTTTATCTCTAAGAGATATTATGCAGTGATGGGAACTGAAGTTTAGACCCTGTGCTTCAAGAGCACCGTTATTTAACGAGGATGAGTAAAGTGGTATTCCATAAAGAGCCCTACTAGCTCTAATCCAGATTTCCTCTATCTCAGTGCTGACTGCAAGAATCAGAGGCAATTACCAGGATAAAAGTTTACAAATCACATCCTTATTCCCCTTGTTTTAGGGAGCAAGTGTATTTTAGTTTACATTCCACTTCCCATTTTCCTCAATCAGTTTTGGAAAATGGAAAATTGACCTTACAAACTACTGCCAAATGCAGTAGAAGTTAACATCCGCGGATGCAAATTGTCAAGGATTGGCATTGCATCTCACTCGGTCAGCATACTGTGAGCACAGCAATCTCAGTGACAGAGACACAGCCCACGGGGAAGGATAACAGCTTCAGCTGCTCCAGCTAAATCCACAAGCAAACATGAGTTGGGCTCCTAAGAATGGGCAACTGGGAATAAGGCTTTAGGTATAGTTTGCTTTTCCAGTAATGACATTCACCACCATTTATAAGCTTCTACAATCTCTCAACATTGCCTTGCACTGTGTAAACTTACAAATGATACTAAATTTCTCTAGATCTCTTAAGTGGAATCAGAATTCGTTATTTTTACAATACTTGATTAATGTAACTAAAAAATGAAGTCCATACAACCGGAAAGTTTGCACAGAATAACTGCGAGCTTTCCTCATCGTAACACCCATGAACTCCATCCTGGAGAAGGGGAGAGTAAGAAATTTGGTGTGCTACATGTTCAGTCCTTAGTTCCTGCATAAAGTGTCAAACGTGGAAGCCAGTGCTAGACTACAAAAAAAAAAAAAGCATTTACTGCTCAGCTAACAGAATTTTAAGCGTGGTTCAGTCACTCACAGTTTCAACTTGAAGTCACTTTGTCTAACTGAGAAACACCACCACCTTTGCAACAACACCCTGTTCTGTAAGTATTTGGCAAATGTTGCATTTACAACGAAGGGGAGTCTAAACAGTGCTGCTCTAATAAATTTGG
Organism: Steatornis caripensis; assembly: GCA_013398225.1. NCBI lineage: Eukaryota > Metazoa > Chordata > Aves > Caprimulgiformes > Steatornithidae > Steatornis > Steatornis caripensis. The sequence continues at coordinate 328,634 of VZSC01002419.1, read as the reverse complement.
CAGAAAGTTTGGATTAAATGATTAAGTCACCTAAAAAAAGACTTTCAAGTCAGTAAATAAACTTTCATTTCAAATGAAATTAACTGCAACTGCCTTTCGTTAAGATCTATTTGCATAAGTGTCACCTGACCGATTTTTCTGTGTTTCAGTGGCCTTTTTCAAAGCCAAGTACATCAGTATCCAGCCTGATACATAGGAAAGCTTGCTTTTTTCTTTTTCTTTTAAAAGGGACCTGAAAGTGATACTTATTTTCTATTCAAGTCCCGTCAACTGTATTTTTCTTATTGTTTGAGAATCTCAGCTTTCATTTAAGGTATGGGCACCATTAATACATTCATTTATTTAAGACTTCCAGGAAAAAAAAAAAAAAGCCAAAGGTTTGAACAGGCCAAACACACTTCCATGTCAAACTACCAAGTTTTATAATACAGCTTCATGATTTCCGAATGGATGAAATCAGTAATACCAACTACTACAACCCTAATCCTCAACTCTGTGATAGCGCAACACCAAACATTTGTGAATCGCAAGCCAGCACCCAGCAGAAGTCTTTTTTCCATGTTTTACAACTCCCTAAATCTTCACTTATATCATACGATTGCAATGCACCTATGGCTCTGATCTTACTCATTTCTACAATATTTTTTTTACAAGCAAAATAAAATTTCTATGCAAGCTGAACAAATGGTTCTTGAATAAAACTAAAGGGGTTTCTCATAATGATGATGCACAGTTACATTCTGTTATACACAGGCATACATCTTCAATTATCTCACCAGTGGCCAAATATAGCATGGGTACAGTCCAGGGAGAGAGTTATCCAGTTTGTGGGAGATGCCAGATGTTAGATTTAGAATACAGCAGCTTCTGACCTGGGCTCGCTCAGCAATGCGGAACAGCCCCAAGACTCACAGCAGTAAGTGTTGCGAGGACACCAGTTAGGACAAGTCTTACATGGAGCAGCACAGGGCTACCAGTGACAGCGCTAGCGCAATGCTTACGCTGTGGAAATCCACCTGGATTGTACAGGTTTTATGGTCCCAGTATGCTGTTGCTTTGGTATGTGGATTACACCAGAGGAAGGTTTCCTCCTACTGAACGCAAGCAAACTATTATTACTGTTAAAACCTGAGTGTTTTGCTACCTACCTATGCAGAGTTCCAAGTGAAATCATTCTGCCTTCAGGTGGCCTTAAGGGTGAATGCTTTTGGAAGAACAGACTACTATTAAAATAAAAAGGGAGATGAATACGTATCTACATGTCACCCGGTCATACAAACACTTCACACACATTGCAGACATCACGGCCTATAATTAAGGTCACTCAAGGCTTGGTGTTGTAAAACTCTATCAAGTAACAACACCACAAAATTCTTATTGTTTGGGCAGAAATGCTCCATACCAAGTGTCTGCCTCTGGTTCATATTCCTGTATTTAAGAGAAAACTTCAACTATAACAGCTTAGCTCTTTCTGAAAATGTGATTAACAAAAAATTCATAATCTCTTTCCTGAGCCTATCATAATTCCTGTAGCTGCCTTCTTCAAGTGATCCTAGACATCTACCAGCTCTGCACGGTCATTAAAAGTATATTCTAATTTCCTGGGTGAAGAATTTGACACTGATGCGCTTTGCAAAACTGCCAAACATTCGCAGTAACAACCAATGCCAACAGGTAACGTGCTTTGATGATATCCTAGGCTTACAAAACGCTGGCACAGCACAACTTCAGTCCATATGTTGGATCTACCCAACCAGTAGAACTCATCCTTCTCTTTGCTTTTCCCAGGTAATCTCTTTTCCAAGCAGGCTACCATGGCCCTTTGTCACAAGCATGTCTTATCTAGTGGTAGACATGAGGCTGAGATGCAGCAATAGCCTTACTGGGTTACGTCTCAGCATGGCCAGTTCTAGCAAATGGGTAACACGGATCTAAGGCAGCAAAACCCTTACTGTAGGGATTGTTACCTCAGGCGAGGGAAAGAACAGGCAGGCGAGTCACTCAAGTTGAGATGCTACAAAGCCCATCTATTCACTTTACCCTCTGCTTGAAATTATCGCCCCTGTTGCGGAAGTGAAGCAAAGAACAAGACCTTGCTTCCACCGCTCCAGTTCAGAGTCAGCTTTACCTGCCCTGGTAGGATCCACTGCCTCCAGCTACCTACACCACTCTGCCACCCAACACAGCTGCTTGGTAGCAGACACAGCGGGAAGGGGAGCATATTCACCTTCCACTGTCGCAGGTCACAGACTAGCATCTTTATTCAAACTGCTGGTAGCAGCTAAAATTCGGCTGCATGCCGCCATCTTGCCACCTCTACTAGAGGGCAGCACGTCAGGGCAGAGGAGCAGCTCAGATCGCCAGCGGCAATGCTGGTGGTGCCCCTTCTTATCTAGACAGAAATTTTGTACCTGCCTGGGGCAGTGGAAAAAACTTGCTCTGGCCCTGCAGATATGCACTGTAACAAGGTGATACGCTGTAGTGGTGACACGAATTATTTTAGCTGCTCTGAGCAAAAGCATAAACTTTTGCAATGGCCTCTAGTGACAAGGAGATTACTTTGCTACAAAAGCAATGGCAGCCAGAGGTCACTACAAAATGTAGCCATCCTACTCCCCAAGAAAGGCAAAGTGCCACTGAAAGTGCACGTATATTGCATATATAGAGAGGTTATAGACACAGCCCCATTAGTATCGCTCTCTGGCATTCCTTAATTCTTTACTCTTGGGACCATCCTGCTGATTAGAAAATATTTATCATGGGAAGCTAACGAACAGAAAAATAAGCCCTTTGAAAATGTTCTCAGGATTTTTTTTTTTTAAATGAGTAAAGCTGTGATTTTGTCCGAGTTGGAAGTGCTTGTATCAAGGACAGGTCAGACACTAAGTCAGTACTCGCTCCCTCTGCAGCGCCTCCGCTGAGCCCCGAGCTTGCCTTTGTCACTAGGGCTGCTCACTACAGAGCTGGGAGGCAGGAGGCGGTGGAGTAGGAGGCTGTGAGTTTCCAGCAAAGCTCCTGGGAAGTCAGGGGACCTCGTTAATTTTGAACAAGTTATCCACCTTTAATACTAGGGTGGGGTGTGGGGGGTTTTAATTTAAATTATATTTTTATACTATATATTTAATATATGTTTTATATTAATATAATATATAATCTGCTTGGGAGAAGTTTTCTTGCTTAAGTTACAGAAAATAATTTTTACATCAGTAACTCAAGATCTAGTTTATTCTCTTTGGGGATCCCAGTAGTAAAAACTTCAAAAAAAAAAAAAAAACAAACTTGCCCCCACAAAGCATTGGAGATGCTGGCCAGGAGCTGTAACCTCTCCAACCAACTCAGGTGCACCTAGAAAACTATTTGCATCTGCTCCTTTACACCTGATTTAAGCTACACCAACTCTGCACAAACATGAGAGGCTAACATAAAGGGCAGTGGATGGTGCTTGTTTTAGACTCCTGACTTTGGGGGTACCTTCCCCTTCGTTGCAACACTGCCTGCAAAACTTTCCTCTTGTACTGCTAAAACATAATCTCTTCAGATCTTAGGCAATTGCCTGCCTTTGCTAAGGGCCGTACGTTTTTATTTGAGTACAAACCTCCATCCTTCAACTTAATTAATAGACAAAATAGGAGAGTACTGACTCTAACTTCTCACCCCTCTTCTTCAGAGATTATCACACCCCTTCCCCCTACTCGCTGGCTGCATTTGGTTCAGTTTGACTATTTCTGACGCACAGAAATAAACGACTTCTAAATCTGTACAGCATCACGTTTAGCACTGACTCCATATACACCCATTGTCCTTTCATGGAGCCCACAAAATCCTATTCCTTGACAGAAAGCAGTAGCCACCCCGAGACAGTGCTGCTCCTCTCACACATCGGCGGCCAACAGCATGAGCGTGACACCCAGCAGGGAACGTGGCCAGGGAACATCTGCCTTCAAGCCATGCTTACGGCAAGACTTCCAAAATGCTGACAGGCCTACAGATTTTAAGTGTGCCGCAACTGTTCAGTGAAGCAGCTACAATTAATTGACTACAAGCCTTATAGAAGCATGTTGTTGACTGGGCATATATTGGTACAAAGAGACAGATGCGACTTAGGAAAACTGCTGCTGTACGTTGAAAAAAAAACCAAGAGAGAACAAACAAAAACAAGACAAAAAAAATAAGACACGTACTCAGAATACATGCGGCAGAAGAACTGTACTAAAGTATGTTTGCTTTGCAGCTTTCACTGGTAATGAGATATTCATGATAGCAGGGACACATGAGACTGCCTTCTAGTCTTCAGGAGCAGTTAAAGAACCTTGGCGGAGGGTGGGGGGCAGGCAGGAATCAGTATCCAGATAAAAATCTATTCTGCCTGACATACTCAGTGTCTTTAATACAAATTGCTTTGTGATGGATGAAACTGACAGATCAGGAAACAAAAGGGAGAAGTTTCATGCACGTAAAATGCAAACGCCTTATATACGAAATGGGCACAAGAAGCCTTGTCTTCCATTTTTCTGCGTATGTTGAGATTTACACCGGAGGACACTGTATAAATGTAGTATTTTGTATACTTTGGCCAAGTCAGCTCCAGTCTTCAATCCTATATGAAATGCACTCTTGAACAAACCATGTTTCATTTCTAGGGAATGTAGACTTTCCTGCTGGTTTAATTTCCTAAACGTTTCTCATTGGATAATAGAGGCTGGAAGGGACCCCAAGAAGGTTTCTTATCCAACCACCCTGCTCAAAGCAAGCTTAGCTGTGAGGTCAGACCAAGTTGCTCGGGTTTTATGTAGTCTACTCTTCACAGCCTCCAAGGACAGAAACTGCATGGCCGCCCCGGGCCCCTGCTCCACTGGCCTGACTGTCTTCATGGTGGAAAATGTTTCTCCTTATGTCTAGTCTGAACTTCCCACTTCAATTTATGCCCATTGTCGCACACCCTCCCCCCAACACAATGCTGTGCATAGCCTGGCTCCATCCTCTCGATAACCTCCCACCAGGGACTAGGGGGCTGCTGGTGGTGCCCTCACAAAGCCACCTCTTTTCCAGGCTGAGTAAGCCCAATCCCTCAGCCTGTTCTCGCAGGGCAAGTGGTGGTGGCCTCTGCTGAAATCACTCTCATTTTTCGTACCAGGGAGCCCAAACCAGGATGTAGTTCCTGGATGCGATCTGGGGAGTGCCAATTACGTGCCTGGTGATACAGCACATGATGCTGGGTGCCTCCTTTGCTGCCAGGGTGCGCTCCAGGCTCACATGCCCCCTCAGGCCCCCAGGGCCCTTCCCACAGAGCTGCTCCCCTCAGCCCCTCCATCCCCCAGCCTGTATCCCTGCCAGGGGCTCTTCCTTCCCATGAGCAGGACTTTGCATTTGTCCTTGCTGAACTTCATAAGGTTCCTGTGGGCCCATCCTTCCAGCCTGCCCAAGTCTCTCTGGATAGCAGGCCTGCCCTCAAATGCACTGGCTGGTCCTCCCAGTCTGGCATCACTCATAAACCTGATGAGTGTACTTTTTCACCCGCTCCAGGTCACTCATAAAGATTTTAAACAGGACAGGCCCCAGGGCAGACCCTTGCTGTTTTGCACTTGTCACTGACATCCTGGCAGGACACGACCCATTAACCGCTACTCTCTGAGCCTGACCATCCAACCAGACACGTACCCATCTAGATGTCCACCCTAGCTTGGATACCAGAACACTGCAATACAGGGTTGTAAGCCTTGCTGAAGTTGTTATTAATGACTGCTCTCCCCTAATCCACAAATCCAGTCATTTCAAAGTAATGAATCAGGTTGATCAGTCATGATTTACCACCAGTACACCCTGACAGACTGGTCCCAAACGCCTTCTCCTCCACACACCCAGAAGCCTGCTCTAAGAACTGGAGGACCACTGCAGCCTGAGTGGAAGCCCCTGAAGTTACTCTGGCCAATACTGGGCACGAAGTCCAGAGGAGCTGCTGATCAGCCCCGCACAGTCTGTGGCAGTACTCTGCGCCCCTTCCCTGTGTCCTTCCCTGCAAACATCTGTGTAAATTTACCGCTTCTAAGAGCTACATTCATGGTCTGGCCCAAGCCCTAGCAAAACAGGTAGACAACTCTCTCCAATCAGGAGTCAGCCGTTCTGAACAGTACCTGCACCCAGAGATAGCAGAAGACCTCAAAGCAGAGGTGGGCAGTGCAACACCAACAGGGAACAGCAGCATCCCAGCCCCACTCGCTGCCCAGCCCCTCTTTGCTGCCAATGCACTCTGCAATCTTAAGGAGCACTGGCTACCAGAAGTTTACTCAGTATGAAACTCCGTCATCTGTTGGGGGGACAGTGCTGCCACCTGCACTGGGACCCGCTCCTCCCAAAGCAGAGGGCATGGACTTGCAGGGAACAGCTCCATACCACACCACTGTCCGAGCAAAGGGGGCACATTGTCCCCTATAGGTACAGGAGCCACCAGCTGCTGCAGGGACAGCCTATCCCAAGTGGCCCTTTGTCTCTTTTCTGGGCTGTTTTGCGATCCTGGGCACATCCCAGGTGACCACCAGTCTGCTCAAACCAAGCCTAAATCTTCCCTTCCCAGTCTTCAGTCCTGCACTGCTTTATGGGAGACGCGTTCCCACTATGACCTATTCCCAACATGACTACTGCCATTCCAAAACAATATTTTCCATTTCAAAAGAGTTTCTGGGTGACCATCAAGACCTCACTAAAACCAAGGCCCTTAGTGGAGGGACTGCTGGTTTTCTCTTTGTACACAAGGCCTCTCAGCAGAGCGCTGGTCCAGGACGGGGTTGCCAACATGCCGCAGTAATGCGAGCAGACACCTGGGACTTAGCAAGGCAAAGTCTGTGAGGTCCATTCAAGCAGCTAGGCAGGAAGGCACACTGCAAATGGAGAGGAGAAAAGGGTTCAACACCTGGCTGTGCTGAGCTGAATAAAAACAATAAAACGGAAAAAGAAAAAGTTTTAATTGCCCTGGGACTTCGTAAACAAGCAGTTGATTTTGAGTCTGGGAGTTAATGCCAACACAACAGCTGGCCTTCAGAAGGGATTAACTAATATAGCAACTTGTAATTAACACAAGGTCATCACTAAAAATCACCAGGCCAATTTGCTGTTAAATAGCTTCCTCCAGGGGATGTGTCCCTGCTGAAGTGTGAGCTACTGCATTGTGTTGATGAAGACAGACAGCCTGGGCAAGAGCCACGTTTCCCTGGAGAGACGGGGGCACCATACAGGGCTCCCTGTCCCCCCACATCTATTCATGCCCAGGCCCCTCTCTCCCCTCACTGCCCCACAGATCAAAGTGACCTTCTGTTCCCTTGCAGATCAACATGCCACAATAACTACAGCGTCTAAGCCCACCAGAGGGCCCGTGTCAAGGCTGACAGCAATGAGCCAACACTCGTATAAGAAAATTGTGCAACAGCCTTTGGGCTCGTTCCACCTGCATTCATTCCCTTTGCCATCACTTGCCCAGGCGTTGCAGCCATATAGAGAGACCGTAACAGCTGTATCCCTCACGCAGTTCCCTCCAGAAGATGCTTCCCACTGAAGATCAAGGCCTTCCCAAACAACCTGGTCCATAAGTCACTTTGGCCTGGGAACTTTCTCCTCTGGGGTCAAGTCCATGTAAACGGAAGTTTCAAGCAGATGATTTCTTAGGCAGAGTTTCTCCACTTCCTTCAGATACAAAAATTTCTGTACCTAATTTTACACAGAGGGCTGCAGTGGCACATCTAGGTGAGCGCTACCACTTCCTACACTTGTCCCTGCTCTTCCTTTGCTTGGGAGAACCCACCTCAGTCTCCATAACCCGGCTGCTTGTCTAAACCTTCCCAACCTCACCCCTGGTTTCAACGCACAAACTAAAACATCTGCTTTGTTGCTTATTTTCCAGAATTCATTGGAATCCTCTTGTGAAGCAAGCCAGCAAAACCACTCCTTTACCTGCCCCAAGGACAGAGGCGGCTTGCGCTGGTAAGTGCCCTTTGCCTTTCACTGTCATTCTTCCGCACTTCACCTGAAGAGATTTCCAGCCCTCGCTGCAGTGGTAGGCAGACGTCGTAAGAAAGCAATTGCAGAGGCTATTCCTGTTACCAGGAGGAGACAGACGCCGAGAGACTTGAATGCCATTCCCTCATGTCGCATGGACGCAGAGGCAGGGTAACAGCTTCTGCAGGTGGTTGCTAGCTGACTTCTGCTCCTGCTGGGGGACATGGCAGGTGCACCCGCTGCACAGCCTGACCAAGCGGCCTTACCTGATGGCAGGATGGTGCCAGAGATAAGGCAGGGAAACAGACTGGGCACTGTGGAGCAACTGGAGGGGTTTCATCCCATCAGTCGGGATTAACTCCTACCTCCAGGCTCCTCCTGGGACTTTCACAATACAAAGGAGCATGTTAATACAGCTATAAAGTTATAAAACTAATCACGAAGAAGAAGGAAAATGCCAGATGAGAGGAAATCCAGAGTCCATCTGTTAGTGTCATATGCCAGCAGTAACTGACCTGGTAATCTTCTTCTCAGCCTTGCCTCAGCATCTACCAGTACAACCGCATATCAAGGTACAGGCTCCTTACCTCTGTACACCTTTATGCACAACAGAAGAAATAACAGATAATTTCATATCACTTAAATACCAGCTTCACTTACGTCTTATCCGACTTCTTCCCCGTGCTTTACTTAAAGGTATTCAAAAGAGGAACAGGATTGGCAGTTCAGAAGATGAAGTTAAAAACAAAAAAAGTCTTTTATGGTAAAATAATTAATGTATACAATGGGGTAGGCATAAGGAACTAGGCTACGCAGGACCAAGTCCTGCCTTGTACCTTTTCCTAAGCAAGTGAGCGGACTTGCCAAGGCCTTTGACTCCAGAGCAGCAGAGTTATACATTATCCAGTTCTGCAACATACTTCACTTCAGGGGTAAATAAGCTCCTTTTCAGTCTTCATTCAACATGCAAAACACCTCACAGTGATCTTGCTAAACAGTTCTTCATAGGGCAAGCAAATAAGTGATTCTTTTTATCCTTTCTGAAAATTTCATATTCTTGAATCTCTTACAAGTCTGGGAAGGTGGAACTCGTTCGTAAATAAGGTCCTGGGAAACACACATGGCCACGGCTTGGCAGGACCACAGCCCTGAATGAGCTCTTTCATTTTCAGCATGTTTGGTAACTTGGGTTAAAGAGCAAATGGTGGTTTTGATAGAATATTTCAAACACAGAGCAACTAGAGTGCATTCAAAGCATTCCTCTCCATACCTCCTAAAGCAAGCAAAAGTGCTTCAAAAACACTAGGAGCAGTGGTACAATTTAGTCTGGCTAAGTGCAAAGTTGAAAACAAGTCGGGATAAAAAGAAAGAGTTTTGCAGCAGATAAAGCAGAACAGAATTCACTCAGGAAGCTGCAAGTGGCGAGGTGTGTTCATTTTCTGTTTTCTCTCTGTAAATTACCGAATAGTGTTGCTGCTGTGCCAAAACTGGTGCACCTACTTAGGATCTGCACCAAACCTATGCCAGTTTGTAGATTTGTGACCTCTATGGTGAGCCCTTTGTACATTCAGAGAGATCATCAGGCTACTCTTGGGTGTTTGGCCACAAGAATTCTGTTGTAGCATTGGTGCCTACGTTTGGAAAAATTCATATGAAAGATTAAAGATAAAATACTTTAGACTGCAAATAGAGCTGTCAGATGTCATCTTGTGAGCACGCTGACGGTAGGCCCACAGATCGAAGTGACGGATTCCGGAGGGTTTGGGGCATAACGCACAGCAACAACCACTCACCCCCGCCAAGTGCCAAATGCCCAGTAAAAGATTTCCAGATGCAAACTGTGGTGATTCCGGTCCTTCAAGGAACACCTTGGAGCATCATCTGGAGAACAGAGTCTGATTAATTTAATGATGGACAAAATGAAACCTGACCTTAAAGAACCTGGAATTGAAGCTTGCACACTAAGAGCTGCAAATCAATCCACCTGCCCTGCAATCTGAACAGAAATAAATTGTATTTCCTGAAAATTATTAACATAAGCTGCAGCATGAAGTTGTTAAAGTGTCAGCATTGAGTTAATGGTTGCTTTAGAGATTCTTTTCCTTGTAGGATCACGTTATATACTCCTCTTCAGGGAATATTTTTATCCTAGCCTCAACTGTACTCCTATAATTTTTTTAAAAAATATTATTATTATTGCACAGTATATTCAAGGTCAGCTGTTTAAACTGCCATATATCTAACTGAAGCTTAAATAGGAAGAAAAGGAAAAAAATTGAGGTGAATAACTTTTTCTGGCTGTCTCAGGTAATTTTTCCCAGAATGTCAAAGCTAGAGAAGACTATTAATAAATTTAGCACCAATATCCTGTCATAACTGTTTATTCTGGCCAGATAAAACCACATTTGGTGGAAAAACATTGATTTCCTTTCAGCATCATAGCCTGGAACAGCAAAAGCTTTGTTTATAAAAATCCAAGCAGCTTTTTCTCTCCAACCTGCCCAGTTGGCTTACATAGAACAACTCTTGCTGTAGGGGACAGAATGACCATTTACACTCTGCATCGCAGGCCATCCCGTTTTTGCAACTACACTACACTCCAAAAAGCTTGACTTACGCTGGATAAAGGTTATGAAGGCTTCAGCGTCCTTCTTCCTTCTAATGTGAACTCAGTAGATTATTGACTTTTACAAATATATTTCCCGTATTTATGGGAAGATGCTTTCATGAGATAGCTCAGAGAAACTGTTTGTTGTTGTTGTTCAAAAAGCAATCTATATACAAGAGAGCCACTGGAGTTGAGGCAAGACCAGCTGCCAGGCATCTGGCAGGTTTGTCAGCATTGGCACACATGCTGGATATCTGGCAGTTAGCTTTTGCATCTGTTAGTTTCAGCAACAGCCATAGCTACATCAAAAGCCACAAAGGCATGTCCTTGTTATTTTTCATGGTGTCTGCATTGATCTAGTGCATTCTAGGTCCGCTGCCCAGTTTTTTGTTGTTGTTGTTTTCTGGGTTTGTTTGTTTGGGGTTTTTTCCCCTAAAAAAGAAAGTGTGAAATAAGAGGGCAAGTGCGGCATGACAACTGGAAGAGATCCACCATTAATATACCAGGGCTTTGTATATTGATGTGTATATATTTTTACACGTATTTGTCAAGGTCCTTTACACATGAGAATGACTATCACACATAGGCAGTGCTCCACATCACCTTCTCTTGCTGCACTGTCCACCAACAATAATCAATCCACATTAAAAAACACGAGGAATAATTTCTTTTAACGTAATTCCACGCATTTTAGCTTGTCAACTTCTAAAATTATTTTGGGCAATGTTACCCTCTATTGGTGTTTGTTTAATAAACCTGTAGGCTTAGTGCTGTGATGAGGGTTGCTGGCTACCCTAGGGCCGCTAGAGCTCTTCCCTGAATACCAAAGAAGAAAGCGAACACTTCGCTAAAAAACAGGAAACCACATTGCAGCGAATCTGAAGCCTAGTTTCGTGAGTATCTCAAGGGCAGTATAAGGCCATATTGATCCTGACTGCACAGTCTGACCCTGTCCAACTGCTCACCCCACATTGAGACCAGCACAAACAACCAGGAGGCCACACAGCAAACCAAAATTGGGAAGCTAATCTCAGCAAAAGCTAAGTATTTGGGCTGTATTTGCTGAGCTGGTTTCATTTGGATCAGTTTCCCAAGCTGGCTTCCAGGTATGTCCGTGCCGGCACACACCGGGGATGTGTTTGGGGCAGGGGGAGGCTGGGACTGCTTTTCGCAGCGGGTGCAGCTCAGGTGCCATAGCAGACACAGAATACAACAATCTGACGCTGCAAGGGGGACGTTTAGTCCTGTGGGCTTTGTAGGGGTGCTAGGGACCTTGGCCCTGCCAGCATCTTCCCACTAGCGCTTGTTAACTTTAAATTGTGCGGTGCCCCTACTCGTATCTCATGTCAACAGGAAAGTAGTGCCGTGACTCCAGTCACAGCAGCTGCAGACCTCTCAGCAACTGATGGCTGCCCATTTTCACTAGTGCAAATCACGAGTTCACCACTTGCCTGGTGTTTGTGCTTAGGCACTCTCAGACTGAATAGTCCTCGCACCACAAGCGGTGCTCCAGCATGAGCAGACCAAATCAAATTGGGCAGGTTGCGAATTAGCCAAGGTTGAGATTTACCTTCGTGCCAGGGCAAGGTTTTGCACTGCTTATCTCCTGCGCAAGCCTCGTGTGCAGAAGAGACCCCCGCCAGGAGATCTGGGCAGAAGCTGTCCCTCTACCCACACCAGGCGCTTACGACTCATGCAAATTTTACTTTTCCAGTTAAAGGCTTCTTTCAGAAACATGGACCTCATTAAAGACACCGTCTCAGCATGTATCATCCGTCAAAGTGGAGTGTTTGGGATTTTCACATCCTTACCAATATATCGTCTTAAGATTTCTGTCATGTTTTACATTTACCCACCACAGGCACCTATCTCTGGTATCTAAGGTGATTTTATTTATTTACCATATTGCTTGCCATCGCTATACTGCAAGGAAGTATTTATGGTCAAATCTATGCTAAGAGAACTGAAGTTGATTTTCTTTGCTGTTGGACCAGTAGGAAAAATAACAGATCTGCAAAGAAGCTGGAAAACAGCCAAGAGAGAAAAGCAGAAGTATACCGTTTCTAGTAATATTACAGGATTAATATAAGTTGGGTGAAAAATAAAGCTATGTAGCTCTTTAAGAAAAAGTCACTGCAAAATAAGCCAAGAGATCCAAAGGTAAAGCAGATACTCTATACATTTCCTACCTGCCATGTCTTTTTTTTTTTTTTTTTAAGCATGTTCACATAGCTCCCTACTGAGGGATCTCTGTGCCACTTCGGTCTTGGCAGGACACCGAGAAACCTATTTTGCTAGTTTTCCCTCCTGGGAAATCTGAGGCTCTTCAGCCTGTGGATCTCTCACCCATTCATCCCTCTCTTCAACCACTGTCCTAAGAGTTTGGATCATGGTGATGCTCCCTCCGACAGCCTTGATCTGCTCACGCGCCTGAGCAAGAAGGGACATTTTTGCCCCGTCCTGGTAGTTCTGCCATACACCTTCACCATCCTGCAACATTTGCCAGGCTAGGAATTGGAGAAAAGAAGCTCAAACCTTGAGTCAGCCAACAGATAGCATTCAGGGGTAGCTGTTTATACTAGCTAGAGCCTTACAGCTGCAGGGGAACGAGTCTCAGGCAAGACAAACAGAGCTTTCAACACTAAGCCACAGTAAGATCACATTCAACAGCTCAGGTTTCAAAACCCGTCCTGCAAAACCGTGTGCACAGGCGTCCACTGCAGGTGTCCCACACCGTTTAACACCTGAAGTGGTGCCACCCGTATCACCTGAAAAACAGCCATCACAGTCATTGTACGCTCGAGCCTGTGGGGGATTTCTCCATTCCTAAAGACGCATCTCCAAAATCCTACGTATGCCCTCAGCTCCACCGATGAAAGCTTACACAATACCAGTTTTCAAGAAACTGCGTGTCACGGACCATTATACACAAGCAATGGCAAACAATGAAAGTAGCTGGGAGGGAGTTCATTTACATTTTGCCACTTTTCATCTGTCTCTTCAGTGGCCTATAGTTAATCAAACCAACACCCCTTCTTTCTGTCACAAGCGCAAGAAAGAAGCGGGCAGCGCACACCCTTCCCGCTATTCTCTTGCAAATGGAGCTACAGCAGAATTCAAAAGTAGTGCACAGAGGCAGAGTGAATTATGCATTTGGCTCCTCTCAAAAGCCAAGGAGAAGCTCAAATGCCAGATTTTCTTAAAAGCAAAGCATCCTGTCAGCAAAATGACACTGACTGACTGTCTGTGTTGGGAGCAGTGGGCTTTTTCTTTTCAGAAATGGCACTCATTCATCTCTTGTTGTTGTTTTAATTAGAAAAACTGATAAATTCAAAACCAATGGGGGAAAACAAATACAAAAATAACAAAGACACATTTATCTGCTAAAGGGAAGTGGCAAAGAGCAGCTGTCCTTTAATGATCACCAGGCACATGAAATTAATCCACATCTTTACTACAAATTTAAACCCACAAAACAAATTAAAACTCAAGTCAGTCCAGGAACCCAGGTGGGGAAGGAATAAGCAGAGCTCAGTTTACCCCCAGCCTGGCCAGTCATCTCTGCAAAAATAAGTACCTTTGTCTGCTGCCACCACAATTATTCTCTCATCATCATTGCTGAAGATGAAATAGGAAAGCCAGTGCCCCGTTCTGAACAACAGGCACTTTCCGCCACTGCAGTAAATGAATAGCTCCAATTATTCATAGGGCCTATGAAGACATGTGGTGTAGAAGTTTAATTTTTAAATTTCCATGAAGTACGTGCATTTAAATATAGCAGAGGGAACAATAGTGCATTGATCTAGTCCTTGCCCCAGAAAGTCTTTTCCATTAGCGGGATCCAATCTCGCACTGGCGAAATTCCTGTCGAGTCCAGGGAGCCTTGCACGAGGGAATTGTTCATCATTGTTCATCTACTCGTCCTTCTCCACTAGATGCCGCGTGCCAAGGAGACAGAGCACGAGGACAAGGCGTTAAACAAGGTTCAACGCAAAGAAGTCACAGCTGGGATTGGCCGAAGGAAGGGAATGGCCTGCTCCCAGTAGCCCTGTCCTGCAGGCAGAGATCCCCCCAGAAGTGCTGCAGGGAGCATGGGGGGAATCTAAGTCTAGAGCTGCTTCCACATCTTGTGCTCTAGGCCACATCTACAGCCCAGCCTCCCCCTCGGCAAGCACTCATACATTTAGGATCACCGCAATTTTCCCCCCCCCACTGACTGATGACACATTGAATTCACGCTTAGCAAAAGAGTACGGGCTGTTTGAACATAATCCTACCAAGGCTACCACATGATTTTACTACTTACGAGTTCTTTAGTTTTCAAACATCGGCAAAAGAAGCTTACCAAAGTTTTTATTACAGATCCTACTTGTGCATAGAAGTCAGCTGAACATTTAAAAGTGCATTATGAATCTCAGTTCAGAATCAGCTGCAGTAGGGAAAGGAATAGGATTAGCTTTTAGTTTGTGAAAAATTCCAACAGATTCATGCACCCAGCTGTTTATGTTCTTTGCAAAAAAAAATAAAAATAGTAGGGTCACTTGTTCCTGTAAAAAGGCCTTTAATAAAATATAGAATGTACCAGGCGCAAGGATCAGGTCTATAGCTCAGTGCTTTCAATACGCTTTTAAAAAAAAACCACAACAGTAGAAAACTCCTAAAGGCTTTTCTTTTTTTAGTGCTCCTGGAACTTAAGAATCAAGCTCAGGAATTCACATTTAATTACAAAAGCCTTGAATTTTATTATACTATAAAAGGCATTTGTAACTTCCATCTCATTTTTTGTGTAAGCACAGTTCAAGGCAGCGGGACACGTTTGCATATGCAGAGTGAACGAAGCAATGAGAGGTAGCAATTAGCATCACGCAGCTCATATGCCATTCTGTCTCTCTCAATCTTCCTTGAACTGAAAACATCCACTCCCCCAACACACACTTTTTTTGTGCAGTGGTACTCCTAGCTCCTAATAGAAATCAGAGCATCTTATGCTCAGCACATAAAAGCAGAAAAGAACAAAAACCCAACAATCAGAAGCTAATCCCTGTTCTGGTGTGGTTGCAATCTAAATTGAAGTTACAAGATAACACCATTATTCCGTTTTACAGAAGTGGAGCCGAAAACCGGAGAGATTAAGACTTTGTATACGCTAAGACATTTCATAGTTTTGCTTTCTTCCATGCTTTGTGTAGCTTGTTTATTTAGATTGCAACTCACCAGAATAGGGTTATCTCTCGTTCGTGTTCATACACTGTCTAACACAAAGAAGCCATGAATAACTACAGAAGGATTGCTTTTAAGACGGTAACAGCTACAGGTGATTAATAATGATGCAACTCCAAGCACGTAGCTGGCAATACTGTGTTTTCCTTTCCGGGTTGCAGAGATTAATACTTTGAGTCATGATCCACCGGTACTTGGGTAAACAACCTGCACAGAAGGGGAATAGAAATGGTACATCTCTGCCCCTGGGAGCAGCGGGAGGACTCAACCCTCTGACATACCTATTTTTGAGAAACGAAAGTAATAGCTAGGATGAAATGTCTTCCTGGAAGAAGGATGCGTCCACCAACCCTTGCTTCTAGACTCATTCAGAGATATTAGAAAAGAAAAGGGAGAGAAGGAGCAGAAAGGAAGCTAATACTAAGTTGACTAGCACGCATCTGCCAAGAAGCAGAGAAGACTGTTGATACCCCCTTTTTACAGCATACTTATATTGTCATCATCAGGGGCTCTTGGTCCCTGTCTTCTACCAGGCTGCTACAGCTATCGCACATTACCTGCACAAAATGCCAGAATGTAGGCACTTAGTGTCATTTGAGCTGCTCTGATGCATTTGGGACATTCGCATGGGGTTAATAGGTAAACCACGAGAGCTGCAGGAGACCCAGCCTTTCTGGAGCAGCAGCTGTAAACTAGCTCTCCTACATTCAGCTCTCCTTACCCTAGGATAGATAAATGGCATCAAATGTATACGCTTAGGAAGCTGCATTACTTCCCCACATGGTATCTCATGGTATTTTGATATAATATTCATATTATATCATGGTATTTTGGCTGCGCCTCGGGCTGTGAGTCCACACAAAAGAGAAGCAAACTGCCAGGACAGTCTGCCCGGCCTCATCCCTGCCCACTCTGCAGGATCCCAAGGACAGGGATCTGCAGCGAGCTGGCAGCACATGGGGGCAACACTTCTGCCAGCCTGGACTCAGCCCCTGGGCCGTACAGCCCCCACCATGACCTCTGTTACAAGCCCTGCAACAACCCAAAAGCCTTCGCCCCACTTAAAATGCACAAAATGAACCCTCAGGATGAGAAAGATCCCTTCTGCAAAGCTCTTGGGGTCCAAGGAAAGCGGAGTTTAACAGGAAAAGCCGTATGAAACGAAGATTATTAATCAGATTTAAACGGGTAACTACTCAGGGCACAAAACCAGAGATTACACTCCGTTATGTAACAGGACTTGAAAACACAGCAGCATCTCTGCGAAGATTTGTAGCTCAAACTCCATGTCTTTCCATGCAGGAAGCTTCAAAAGGAGTGATTTATATAAAACCCAGATTATAGGCAAAGGGGATATATGGAAGAAAGCTATTTCTTATTTATGACCCAGAGATCATTTACTTTGAGATCAGGACTTGGGGCAGATACTTCACCATGAGCACAGCCCTGAGGAATGTTGAAATCAGCCATCAATAACTCTTTTCACAAGACAAGCTCCCCGAGGGCAGAAGGATAATACCAAGCTGGGTGGTAGTTTTTAAGCAGCTGGACACAAATTGGGACTTGTCGGTTGTTGTTCCCATGCACTGCATGTCAAATTGGAATAACCTGTTGTGCGCGCTCTCATTTTTTTCCGTGACTGGCTGCAGAATGCAGAAGAGGCACCTGTTGACTCCTGGATTAGTTTCCCTGTGATGAACAGCTCTTATCAATCATCACTCAATGAGAGATTTCAAAATAACAGTTTCTTCTCATTTTCGCCACAGTGAGAGACATTCAGCGCAAATGGCAACCAAGCTGCAACCTGTTTTTCTGACATCCGAGCTCCGCTGAGAAAGTTTCTTCGCCAGCTGGTTTTGGAGGCTTCTTGCTGTTTCCAGTGTGATTTACAAAAGCCGTTCCAGGAACCAGGCTCAAGAAGCTGCCTAGAAGGAGCACAGCAGCCAAGGCACACTGACATTGGAAACGCCTGGTGTCCCAGTGCTCTATGGCAGCTCATAACCTGCAGCAGAGAAGATGCAGCTGCCTGGAAAGGCAGTGGGGAAGCCCAGAGGCCCACTAAAGCCGCCTGTGGAGAGTGCTGTGCTCTGTGTTGTGTGACAGGGCACAGGGTGCCTCAGCCAACAGCTCGCCTCATCACCACCGACTCAGAGATGCCTTTGATTTAGCCTTTTTGTAGCTAAAGGCTCCCTAGGACAGATGGAAACCAGATGACATCTCGAGCTCTGGTGCTGCCAACGTGAGCTAACCTCAAGCTACCCAGCACACACTCCGGCAGTCACACTTCTAATTGATCTGTGCACACATCAGCAACATAACCAAGTGGAAACCAAGCCCAGCATCTTCTGTTCAACGCTTGAGGGTCTTTTATCTAGCAACCAAGAATAAACTTCCCCTTCCCTCATTGCAACCCAGATCCGCTTTCAACTTTGTCCTTGTCACTTGTTCAGCGTCTCCAAAACTCCTTCACGGAAAACAGGCTCAGTGTCATCCTCATCTGCTTCGATCTCCCAGCTGCCTACGCGGAGATCCAAGATAGCTCAACAGGCAACTGATAAGATGATTTTTCTCATGTCCACTGTTGGCAGTTTCTCACTGGTGTGACATGTATGCGGAGAGATAAACATCTTAAGAAATCCCACGGCGCACGTGTTTCCGCAATAACTTGTGAAGCTGCTTTCAATAACCACCTTACAGGCGAGGGGGGCTGTTGTAGCACACGACCCTTTTCAGGCCTTGAGCCCCAAGTCATTAGAGGATGCTTTGGCAGTACAATTTTCTCCTTTAAAAACATTATTTTTATGTTTCCAGTTTTTGGCTACAAAGCAATATTGACTATAGGTCAGCTTCATTGGAGGCAAGTCAAATTATTGCTTGTCTTCAGAGTTTAGTCAAAAACTAAACTAGTGTCAAGACAGCAATAAACGGCAGGAAATGTGAAGTAGGCTTTAGCATTCTATTTGTCTCAAAGTATAACACAGATTACATCTCCAAAAGGCCAGAACTCCTCTCCACTGAGTGCGAAATAAAAAAGAAAATCCACATAGGTGTACTCTGACAACAAAATATCCCTAAGAATGTGGACCCCTCATATTTACACATCCACTAAACAGATATTTCTCCTAAGCTGAAAATTTCTCTCCAGTGACAAATTAGGAAGCTCTACGCAATTACGTAACTCTAGCTAAAAGACAGCAAAATTGCTACACGAGGAGCCAACATGTAGTTTGACAGATTTTTTTTTTTCCAGCGTCAGTTCAAGCAGCCTTCTCCCACACACGCACCCTTCACTGTGTCCCCTCGGGTGCAGGGCTGTGCACCATATCACGTAACAACCTGTGGGCTGTTCTGGTTCATTCGGTTTGCCTTTTATTCCCCCCCCACCCCCACCTCTTCTCCAGGGGACGGGGAACGTGCTACCACTGTGCTGGGTAGCTGTTGCCAAAATGGCATGGGAAACTGTGGTATTTCTCCTAGTGGAATTTTCCCAAGCATCCCAAGAGCTACCTGGACTTGGCCAGAGATACAGGAGAGGAGCTGTGCCAGGGACACATGGCTTCTGAGCAGGGGGTCTCCAGCATGGTGGGTTCCCACTCCAGGTTTGGCTTGGTCCGACTGCCATTTCACTGCCTACTGCACCTCACCTCTACTTCCTTGAGATGCAGGCATGGGAACTTATTCCAGTATTACATACTTTAAAACTTAATTTACACTCTTTTGAAACCAAAGCTGGAGAGATTCTTACAGAATTCAAAGGAAGGGCAGAGTTTCACTGCAGAAACAACCCACAGAGGGAAACTGCCTGGTTAGACGGAGAACACGTACTGCCAGCCACTGATGGATACACTCTAATCAATCCCTTAGCATGAGCAAATACATCTATTATTTGCATAGGTGCAATCTATACCTCCTTGACATTAGAGTAAGCTCTGTCAGACAAACATGAGCTCAAACAAGATCAGGCTAAATACCCTTTGTGGGTTTAGCAAATAGCAGGAGGACAGCCACTCCCTTTCTTGATCCTCTAAAATTTCACGTATAAAATATAAGCTTTAATTAAAAAAAAAAAAAAGTCAAGGAAAACAAAATATTATTTGAAACTTTAAAAAGGCCCGATTGCTAAACGTGGCTTGCGGTTTAAGTACAATTGTTCTGGGTGGTCTGTGAAGCGCTAAGCTTGCTGTGCAGAAAGGAGTATTTTAAGAACAAATCAGTGGGGTACCAGAGTGTTAGAAAAGATGAATTCATGTTAGAAAAACCCTTTGCGGAGTCATACACAGAATGCAAATGTTGAAAAAATAAATAATAGCTTCCCTTACCTATTTATTTTCATTTCTTACGCCAAGGTCATCATTCCTTTTTATGTATTTTGAGGATAAATATTAAGATTAATAGATCATCAACATTATGAAGGCTTAGTCTCCGGAACACAAGGTCATTGGGAAGCAGAGATCTACAACCACTAAACACAATGGTAATAAACGCCAAGATCTCAACAAGTAACTTTCGTTTCAGATGCGATCAAAATGGCTTTGCATCCCAAATATGCAAGACACAGCTTGATCCCTGCCCCAGAGCCCCTACAGGTTTGAAAGACTCTTACCAAGGCTTTGTAGACTGGGCTTACTTTCTGTGCTAGTGGGTGTATTTGTAGAGCAGTTTAATAATGCTGGGTGAAAATAAATAAATAAACTCTGTTTAGAGGGATTTTTCTACCTCCTTGCCATTGGAGTGCAATCACTGTGGCTCTAGATAAGGCTTCCTCTCCCAAAATTATGCTACACACCTTTTCTCTCTCTCTCAACCATCAGAGCTGTGGCACAGTCCCCAATAACAGCAGTTGGTGACTCCTACCTGGAAATGCAGTTCACGAGATTTGGTCAGGTCAGAAATTGCTGGAGGTGCACACCTTTAAGAGCTGTATGAGTGAACGTGCCAAACACGCAAGAGCGATTTGCCATGCCAAAGTGTTCCTTTTGTCTGTAGTTTCCAAAATGCTTTGCAAAGAAAGTATGGGACATCTACGCTGAAGGGAAATAAACACGAGAAAGGGCAAGTCTGTGCAAGATGACAAAAAAAAAAAAATTAGCAGCCTAGAGTCAGGGCACTCAGGTCTCGACTAGACACAGAGTATAAATTCTGAGAAAGTGCAGATTCTCACCAGAACTGCATTAGAAATATTGGGGCAGCAAACGAAAACATAAACTATTGTTTTCCCACTCTCACATTGAACGACATCCACTGCTTTCCAAAACAACGCCCACTTCTAACACAGCCAGCGTCTTGGGCAATGTCCCTCATAGCTACAGACTGAAGGCAACTTCTGGTGCAATGCTAACGCAGAGATGCACCTCCTCTACGCTAAGGCCGAATACACATCTACGAGAGCCCAAAGCACCCTGCATCGCTAATCACCCCCAGAAGCAATAAGAGTTTCCAGCAAGATATAAATTTTAGCAATAAAAATAATAAAAAAAGTTTTTCCTTCAGGTTGCCAGAACAAAGTCCTGCACCCAACAGAGCAAGTCATCCAGCCCAAACCAAGACACTGGCAGACAGGCTGCAGACATGACTGAATCACAAAATTAGGCTCCTTCTTACAGCAAGTTCCCAATAGCTGCGAGCAAGAGGGAGGCATGATGGTCTCTTGTCGTTTTCTGACATCTGTATATCCTCGTAAAGGACTGCTCTCCCAAAACACGCGCCAACTGAATGACCCCTCATTAGAACCGGCATCAATAATAATAGCATCTGTAAGTCCCTCCATAAGCAAGTAAATAATCATTGACAAACCACACACCAATTACAAACACCAAGTGTTATGTATGCAAGAGACACCAGCCATCCTTGGGTGCCATTTTGGGTGTGCGGAAGGGGAGGGAAAGAGGGGAAACGTGTAATGCCTTCTTAAACCAACCTTGTTTTCAGTACAGCTCTTCAGACCAATAGGCGAGGACTGTAACCCTGCCAGTGGATACTCAATCCATCACATCCATCTAGGAACTGCCGCATAAGAGGCCCTACGAGGTCACCTCATCTCAATAATGACACAGGAGTGATTGAGTATTAACCACGTCAACACCACAGCTTGTCCAAATACAAACACACCTAAATCTAAGCCTACACACAGTCTTTCCATTTCTTTCAATGGAAATTAGTGGAAAATATGGATACGGCCTACATCATGTCTAATAGAAAAAAAACCTTGCTGCTAAAACTTTGTCCTAACACGAGCTGACATATGAAGGAGGTTTCTTCTCAAGAAAGCCTTCATATGTGTGCAAAGTAGTTCTCAGCTTCCCACACTGACAGAGGAAAGAAGAAAGTCAGGACTGAACCCCTCAGAGCATGCCAACACAAGCCAGACAGCAAGAGAGAAAACCAATTCCTTGGGAGCTGTGCAGTGCCAAGCAAAACCCAACTCCCCAGGTGAAGCAATTAGGAGATCAGGAAATTAATTGGTTTGGGGCACAGCGTACATAAGTTGAACTAACCTAGGAATAAGTTAGCTCAAGACTAGCAGAGCTGCCACTCTGAACGACATCTGGACAAACGGATATAATGCTGTGGAGAAGAACTGGATGCCTGGCAATTCCCAAATGATTACTATATCCTGGATTTTCATAGGTGAACATATACAAGGCAAGTGCACACTGTAACACTTTTCAGTCATGGCAAGTTTGCCTTGGAAACGCAGAACCTCCTTCCTACTTCTTCACAAATGCTACAAGTTCATCTTCAACAGTGCCTCAGCATTTTCTTGGAATTCTGCCGGCAGAATATAAAATAATGGTCAAGTGCTGAATATCACTCGCTATATTGATGACAACTTGAAAGAGGGTGCAGCCACAACAGTCACATCTATAAACCTGTTACAAATGCCAGTTTACTCATCAGCAACACGCACGGCGTGATAAGAGATCATTACACAGCACGAGTGAAATGCTCTATTAGAAAAAACAATGATTTTATATCAAACTTTTCAGGAAATGGAGCTGATGGCTCAGGTAAGGAAACAGCCTACCACAAGTCATTGACCTGTATAAGTATTATTAAATAGTGTCATGAGTGACCAATCTATCCTCACACAAGAAATTTTAACCTCTATGAGTATCTTGCACATCATGACCAACCAAGGTATTTGCGCAGATTGAAGCCAAATGGATGGCAGGATTCTCATGTCACTATTACTAAATACATATCTATTATAAATACACATTAAATAAATATACACCTATGTTTATTTAAATATCTAAACTATAAATACATAAAACACATATGCATGTGTAAATGTATACAGCCACACATACCACACACCAGCCTAGCTAAAACACAGGCAACTCTTTCATTTCTACAATCACAAGATCAATAAACAGATTTGCACAGCTTGGAACAGGGTGCTTCTTGCCCGCTACAGAAATCTGGTGTTCCCGTGACTAACGCCGGGCTGCACGTTTTCCACAAGGGAATACGTAGAGACACAAAATATAAGGTTAACGCTAAGAATAACACGTTGAGGAAGTTGATAAATTTTCAATGGGAGGCCAGACCCATAACCCTGCGAACTGCAGCAACTGCACTGTGGTTTTTAGCAACCAAATCTAAGTCTGGTGTGAGAAAGTTCAGTCAGTACGTGCAAAGAAATACAGCAAATAAGTGTTGGTCCACTTACGCATATCTTCAGTCAAATAAAGTAAAAAAAAAAAATAAAAATGGTCTTGCCTTGGTCCTCCAGACATAAGAAGATCATTTTTAACCAAAGCAGAATAGGCACAACAGACATACAAGGCATCTACTCTATGGCTATACTAAATCCATTAGCCAGCTAAAACTTTTTAAAGCAGTTTTCCTGTAATGCAGAGGGATTTACATGGCCCTTTGGAGACCACTTATTTCGAAACACGAAGGTCACAGTTCAGTGTATTCAATGACGGATTGGAAGTGACCACTGAAGTTGCAGAACACCCACTTGAAGATACAATTAATGCCTGCATCAGAGTCGGCAAAACAACAACAACAACATCATCATGCGGGAACAGAGCATACTGGCACACGTGAATGATGGAAACCAGCCAACACAGGACACCTTTAGGGTGTGGGATCCAAGGATATAGGCAGGCTGTGCACTTGGTTGGAGGAAAACCACATAGGAGTGGTGGAAAGCCATGAGAAGCAGCAGCCAGAGGCTGTACTTCCTACTAGGAGATGGACCGCGTGTGAGAGAGGGGATGATGCACATGTCTCCATATTGCCTTCTGCTTTGGTGCTACCAACTGCTGTGTCAGCCCTGCCCAACACAACCCCTGCAGAACCGAGTATTTCTTCCCAGGCCCACCAGAAGTTGCGGCTTCCCAAGCACCAGGACAGGACAGCAGCCAGTCAAGGCTGGCATTTTTCCAGGAGTGACAATCTCTGAACACAGGCAAGCTACTGAAAACCAGGGTGGATGGGGAGGAAAAGCACGGCAGAGGACCATGCTCAAGGGAATGTATTACTTATAATTATTAATTACTCTCCCCCTCCCCTTCACTTGTATCCAGAGAGAGATTCTCTAAATAGTCCACTGACGCTAGAGAGAAGTAGGATCTCCAACACACGTGGAGAAGGTACCCCTACCAACAGAACGGGATCTCGTGGGACCAAATACACACAGGCACCAAGTATTGTGAACAAGGACGGACAGCACAGGCAGCACCCACAGCCCTAAGCAAGCAGGGAGAGGTAAAGCCATACAGCATCAGACGTTCAACTCAGACAATCGCCCCAAAGTTTAATCTTTATCCAGCCTTCCCCAGCTGCTTCAGTTTGGTTGAAGAAAAGTCTCCCCAGGATTAAATTTCTCCGGTATTTCCAGAACCTTCAAATTTCAAAAACACCACAACCCACGCAGGCGCCTCTCATCAGCAAACTAGAAATTTGTTTAATTTTAGAAAATTAACCAGATTTGGGGGTGAAAAAAAAAGGAAAAAAAGGTAGATAAAAAGGTTAAACTTCTCTAAAGTTTGAGGCTATCTCAGGGCTGGGACCAAGCCCCTGTCAGCACTCCCAGCGAAGTGCCAGCAGCTTGCTTGGGACTTTAACACAACTCCTAGCTCTCCCCTGAACAGCTCTCGCGTTGAAAACAGTTTTCCCTCATTTCACCGAAGCTATTACATTTATCAGGTATCATGATATTTACCGAGTAAATTAAGATTTCTCTTTCTTAGTTTTCTTAGCATCGGCTGCAAGGAGAAAACTCTCCCCTAAGCTCAAGTCCACAACTGCAGCACAGCTTTGGTCACTCTTTGTCTTCCACGTCAGAATTCAAATACAAGTTCAAGAAGCCAGATGTGTGGCTGAAGTTAAAAAGTGCTGACGGTGGGATAAGAGAACTCCATCATCACAGGCACCAGCATTCCCCTAAATTCCCCACCCATCCCAATCACTGCAAAGAATTGTTCAAAACATCCATTCCTCAGATAACATAAAATTCCTTAGAAAAAAACTGCTAATAAATCACGTACTTACATATTTTGCTGAAAGCCATGGCATGGCGGCACCTAGGACTCATAGACACCCAGCTCTGCACAAACACGGGCTTACAGAGCAGGTTTCAGGAAGAACCTAACCTTCGTTTCACCCAAAGCTTGCCAGGACTGCTGGGTCTCTGCAAGTCGTTTTGAAGCACAAGCGTTTCCACCTGGACTTAACCGGGCTCATTGAGAGAACTGAGAACAAACAAATTCAATGAGATTCGGTTCTGTCGGAACATTTTAGTCCCTGGGAATTGTCCAATTCATAAAACGATGGACCATTTCGGTCACAAAAGCTAACTATACTAAGGTGTTGTGGGGTATTGAATGCTTCGGTGAATTATTTCTTTTACGTTAGATGCAGTACAACGGGCAGAGGAAGTTACATACGACAGTATTTACAATTTCTTTTACTTTTCTCCACACAGCCAAGGCAACAAGGCTGCTCACATGCTGTGGTTTCTAATTTACAAGATGTTGTCCTTTGCTTGCATAATGCTGGCATAAACATGAAATACTAAGTTCTGCCTTTTTCTATGTTACTTTAATCTTAACCGGCTGATTTTCACCCTCTCTCTTTTTCCTTTTCTCCTACTAGTTCTGGAATTACAGAAAGTACATTTGCTGTAATTTTAAGGAAACTTTTCCGAGACACTTAGCATTTCCTTTTCTATCTGGATAACACTATCCGCTCTATCTCCATGAATGCCACCCTGCTTGAACAGTTGCTCTTTCCAATCAGATTTCAGAGTTGTAAGGTGAAAACACTCCGTGTTATAAAGTGCAATTCAACAAAAAAAGCAAAGAAACTCAGACAGGTTCTTCTCCCTTCATGTCTCCTGCATTAGCAGAAGAACTTCACCTCATTGATGTTTCCGCTTGCTTTCTCAACACACATGCCTCTGCTTAGACACCAAATTGCAGCCCAGGGACCGACTTGACACAAGGGGAGCATCACACCTGGAAGCAACGGTCCCTGGTTTTAGGGCAGCGGGGTAAGTAGGACAGCTACCAGCACCTGGCAGGTTAACAGCTGCTCCAGGCTTTAAGATGCTCGTTGGGGGCTCCTGCTACACACCGTGGCAAAAACTATGGTCAGCTGAGCTCCCAGAGCCCCTGCTAAGCATCTGAGGCAATTTATAATAAAATACTAAGTATTGGATTAAGATCCCCATGCCATTTACTGCCCGAGCAGTCTCTGCAAGGCTAATAGTATTCCTGAATAAAACAATTAAAATCAGTGAAACCAGGAGAAAATACACCTCTGATACGCTAGAGTAACACTCACACGTCTCCAGCAAGGGACTCAGTGGGATCCTGCCCCCCTTGGCTTCACTGTCCCAAAGGGGTCTGCTCCAGATTAAACTCGTCCCAATTTCAGCTTGGTGAAAGCAAACTGGGAGCACGGACTCATTCTGCTGCCTACCAGAGCTCTTTGGCAAGGGCTGCGGCCCTCTGACACCGGCTGTACCCCTGTGAGCACAAGGGCTTCCTGAAGATACGATAACACACATCTAAACACTGTTTTTCAGAACGTAAAACATACACAGATCTTTCCGTGTTCTGGAAGGTTTTGGTAACGTGCATTTTATGGAATAGATCTGTAAACCTCGTCTAAACTGACCATCTTTGCAGTTATTAACAGTGAATCCATTTCCAAAAAATTCATTATCACATTTTATTTGTTCCTGCCAACATAACAGCTCCTATTCTATATTAAGCTACGAGAGACAGCTCCCCGGATCAGAAGTTTAGTATTGCCTAATGTATATACCACTGTATATACATCATATATACCATTCTCTAGGGTACTCACCTCTTGGAGAGCTAACAGTCACCAGTGGTTTGAAAGAATCCCTTTCTAAATGTCTTGCTGTTAGTCTTACAACAGTAGATTGTACTCACCAATTGGGTTGCTTTTCTGTAAATACTTTAAGGATAAGGATTATTTCCACGAAGCCCTACTAACTCCCCAGGTGCCGAACTTTTGGGACATATTTCTTTCAGTCATACCAACCCAATCCACAGTTGTCCCTGGTTGTGTGCCCATATCTACTGGGTGGGAAACTGCGAGAAACTTTTTAATGAGCTGCTGTCATCTTCTTTGGTAGAGGTGGAGATTTCAGGTATATCACCCCTTCAGCTTCTTAAGGTTGTTCATTTGTGAAAGTCAAAGAGTGCTGTGATTGGAAATATTCACTGGCGCCATGCTTTGTTCACAGTCATCAGAAAGAATCTCTTGGAAATGTGACAGCAACTAAATGAGGCCTTTCATTTTGGCGTGCCTTATATTTGCAGATGGAACAGGCCCCATAAGAGGAGATGCTTATTACTTGCTTTGCAATGCTCTTGCAGCAAACAGTTTAGTATTAACTTTTGTGGTATGAATTCTAAATTCCATCTTGAACTTCATTTTAAGATGCAGGTTACCATAGAAAATCTTTTGCATAGACAGGAGAGTTCGTGACTTGGTGTTCGTGTGGACAGCAGCCCAGAGCTGTGCGCCACTTCCAGGGGAGACGGCTTTTCCAGGCTCCCAGGCTTCCCTTTCCTTGACATCGTCTCCCCAGTCTCCCCAGCTGCACTTCCTCAAATGCAAAACAATCAAACTAAAGCAAAGTGTTCAGGTTCAGCTATAGAAAGCTCAACACAGTTTGCTGCAGGACGCTTCGCCCCTCCCTGTCCCCTGGACATCATTCCATACATCCTGGGATTTCAACCGCATATCCAAGAAAAAAACCCACAGAACATAACTTAGGCTGTGGTTTCACGGGCAGTTCAAGTCAATATAAAGTTGCACTGATGCTGAAAGCGGAGGTCCGAGTCTCACATTACTCACATACTCCTGCCCCCGCTCGTGCTTTTGTTCTACAGCCACGAGGCCATGGGATGAGTCCACATCAGAGCACTAATCTAGGAGAAAACAAATTCCTGTCTCTTCAGAGTTAGCGTTCATTCGGATTGGCAAATCGCTGCATTCCTCGTTTAATCTGACCTTTAAAAAAAGTATTTGTTAACACTGAATTCATCTCCTAAGATTTACAGCGTGCTGCTCAGCCCTCTCAACACAACAGCGGCACACTGTATTGACCCCTCCCCGCCGACGCTGCTGTGCCCCTTCTGCAACGGAGCCAAATGACAAGAAACAATTTGCCCTCATCCTGGTGCAGGTGCACGACAGGCACAAACTGACCCGGNTTCACAGTCATCAGAAAGAATCTCTTGGAAATGTGACAGCAACTAAATGAGGCCTTTCATTTTGGCGTGCCTTATATTTGCAGATGGAACAGGCCCCATAAGAGGAGATGCTTATTACTTGCTTTGCAATGCTCTTGCAGCAAACAGTTTAGTATTAACTTTTGTGGTATGAATTCTAAATTCCATCTTGAACTTCATTTTAAGATGCAGGTTACCATAGAAAATCTTTTGCATAGACAGGAGAGTTCGTGACTTGGTGTTCGTGTGGACAGCAGCCCAGAGCTGTGCGCCACTTCCAGGGGAGACGGCTTTTCCAGGCTCCCAGGCTTCCCTTTCCTTGACATCGTCTCCCCAGTCTCCCCAGCTGCACTTCCTCAAATGCAAAACAATCAAACTAAAGCAAAGTGTTCAGGTTCAGCTATAGAAAGCTCAACACAGTTTGCTGCAGGACGCTTCGCCCCTCCCTGTCCCCTGGACATCATTCCATACATCCTGGGATTTCAACCGCATATCCAAGAAAAAAACCCACAGAACATAACTTAGGCTGTGGTTTCACGGGCAGTTCAAGTCAATATAAAGTTGCACTGATGCTGAAAGCGGAGGTCCGAGTCTCACATTACTCACATACTCCTGCCCCCGCTCGTGCTTTTGTTCTACAGCCACGAGGCCATGGGATGAGTCCACATCAGAGCACTAATCTAGGAGAAAACAAATTCCTGTCTCTTCAGAGTTAGCGTTCATTCGGATTGGCAAATCGCTGCATTCCTCGTTTAATCTGACCTTTAAAAAAAGTATTTGTTAACACTGAATTCATCTCCTAAGATTTACAGCATGCTGCTCAGCCCTCTCAACACAACAGCGGCACACTGTATTGACCCCTCCCCGCCGACGCTGCTGTGCCCCTTCTGCAACGGAGCCAAATGACAAGAAACAATTTGCCCTCATCCTGGTGCAGGTGCACGACAGGCACAAACTGACCCGGGGCTCTGCTGCCCCAGAAGGGGGTATCTGGGCCTTCCCTTTGATGCACGTCCACCGTTTCCACCGCGCTGCCGGGCAGCAGCGAGGCGTCAGCCCAGCACACAGACCCTCCCAGGGCGAGCAGCTGGAGGTGCCAGATTCCTCTTCTCCCTTCCACGTGCTCGCTCGCCCATGGGAAGCGTCAACCACCACCCAATGTCATTAGCTGGATTACGGCCTCTACTAGAAAAGAGGAAGTCCAATTTCAGATCTGATGGTATTTAGGAGATTTGCATCTGCACGCGCAGCCCCCCAGCCAGCAAGAGCTCTGAGACCACCGCAGAGGCCAGAGCTACCTACCATCCACAGCCAGCAAAGCTGGAACTTTAAAGCAGTTAAAAATTAGGGTCAAAAATGGTCATCCATGGGAGAGTCCGAAGGTTCACATATCTAGATACGGATAAAAGAAAGTCTTAATAATCACAAAAGCCACTTGTAGTGCTCCTCTGCAATGAGGGAATGGTTTTCACGCTGCTATTCAGCTCCCTTTGCATACAGTACAGGGAATCCTTTTCCAATGTTTAGGCGCAGTTGAAGGCTGATCAAGACCTCATAAGTTACCAGGCCTCTTACTGTTACTGAATTTCCCTCCATTTCTTATCTTGAGTAGCTATTACGATTCCAGGTATCCAAGTGAACGTCATTCAGAAAAGATAAGGTAATAATCCATTGACATAGGACCCTCGCATTTAGATTTCAGCATATCCAGCTCCCAGTTTATGTTATTAACCATGGTAGAAAAAAGGGGGTTCAAATTACCCTGTATTTCCTTCTCAGACGGTGTACAGAATAGAAATTACTCAGCAGATGTCATCTATCCCTCTTCAGCAACAGAAAGGAGATTTGTCAGGGTAATTTTGCCTGCTTTCCTCAGGAATACAAATTGGGGGGGGGGGGTGTTCACCCAAAAATGCTTCCATTAACACACCCATTATACCTCTTTGAAAGGCGAGATGAAATGACTCGCATCTGACTAAGCTTTGAGACAAAAAATTCTTTTTAGAGACAAGGTCCTCTAGACCTCAAGGGAGGAATCTCATTCCTCCATCCTTCTCTCCAATGTTAAATTCTTAATAAAAAGAAAGGAATAATAATAATAATAATAATAAAAATAAAAATAAAGGAATTAGACCTACAAATCAATGTTCCTCAGTACGTACGCTGCAAAAACTACACAACCTGCTAAATCTACGCCAGCTGATAACAAGCGTTTCCTTTCACATTCAGAACTTCGCAGAAGACTCAGAGCTTTTCCACCCAACCATTATTTGATTTCCAGTAAACCAGACAAAATAACTATTCAGGGACACATTCACGTTAATTAAGCTCTGTCTTGATTTGAGCCTTCCCTTAAATGTTGGTATCTTTCCAAACGGCACAAGAAACACTCAAGGTCCATGTGAGTCATTTATAATCACCAACATAGAAAAGCAGTTTTAAAATGGACGTACCAAGAATTTCAGAAAGAACTGTGGAGGAAACAGTGTTTCTTCAAACTGAGCAAAACCCATACAGAAGGGATAAGCCAATCTAGGAGCTTGGTTGGGAGATCCCTTGTGCTCCATCGCATCACTCCTGCCTCCTCTCCGGGATGCGGGGCTCTACCTCCTCCTCCACCAGCTCTGAAACTCCTCACTGACTCGCTTCAACTCTACCCCAGCAGAAAACACCATTTTTTTCCTTTCTGCCTGGTTAATAAAATGCATCAGTCCCCAGGCAGATGTCATGCGTGCCAGGGCTGGCTGAGGGCAAGTGGACCTTTTGGTGGCGATGGGGACCAAGCACCTACCCCCAGCCTCGTGGTGCAAGCTGCAAGCAGGGTGTCGGGGTGCTCTGCCGGATCAGCGACCCGAACCAGCCCAGGGAGCGGGTCAGAAAGGGCCAGGGAGGAGCGAAGTGGAGAAACTTCTCTCTTCTGGTGGAGGCAACCTGCTACATCACCTTGAGTGTATTATTTTCATCTCAACCCTCCACTTACTTCTTTAGCAGATGAGCATTTACAGGTCTGGCTGTGGTCATTCAGGATATTCCTGCCCCTTTCTGGGCAGGCACCAACCAGCTGCAGGGCTGGCAGAAGGGAAGACGTAACTATACTTCAGATGCCACACAGTGGGAAGCCCAGCACCTTTGCCTTAAGACACTGAGGAACTGCGTTTCAGCTGAAGCGTCGGAAAGCGAAGTTTCAATTTCCAGAGCTAACATGCTGCCAAAGCCTGTAGGCTCTGCAGGCAAAACCTGAAATGTCCTATCTTATCAATGGCAGAGCACCACTGCCCAAAGCTCCGTCAAGTAAGATTCACGCTCAAGGTCAGCAAGAAAAGAGAGACTAGACAAATTAAAATACATAGTACAAGTGCCGTGGCTTTAATGCTATACTAGTAAAATTCAAAAATAAAAGTATATTTCCATCACAAAAAAAAAAAGAAATCTTGGGCCTTCTTTGAAAATGAGGTTGTCAGATGCACCCTTTTTTTAAAGGAAAAACCCAAGCTGCACACCCAAGCTGGATGAGATGGGGACAGAAAAAGGGAGGAGGGCAGTAATTTCTTTTTCAAAGTAATAAAGTGTTGCCTTGAACATTTAAATGATATTCTGGAAGAGGGCTCATCCCCTGCCTGTGTATTTAACCACTGAGGTACTGGTTTGCTGCGTTCTGCACTCAGCAATACAGCAAAGCGGGGAGCCAGAAGCCACCAGCTCCTCCGGTGGCAATGTGTCCTCTTCCATAAGTGACGTGGACTGTGCTGTACTGCCAGCAACCACACTGGTACTGGGGGTAAGTCTCGGGGTACAGCAAAAGCAGCTCATGCCTTAACCATGATGCATTAAGCGAAGAGCAGCATTCCTGTGCTTCGTGGCGCACTGCTGGGAGTATTTTCGGTGGTGTGCAATCCGTTCGGCTGTGCGCTGCATCGGGCTTAATTTTTGTATTATCTTGGGTCAGGCAGCAAACCCCACAGCCCAGAGAAAGCAAAAGCACCAGAGTTACAGCACATTCGCTCTACCTGAAGAAGGCAAACTGAGGACACCTGAACAAATCAAAAGCCCCCAAGAAACTGAGAGGACTAGGGAGTAAAAAACAAAATTGCTGATTCGATAGATTTTAAGTCCCCTTCCCCCCCCTCCCCCCAATGATCACGCCAAGCCATGTTAGATCAATTCCTATTTCAGGATCTATACCATTACACCTGTCTCTACAAATTTAAGTCTTTGCTGCAATTTCTTTCAGATAATCAACTGAAGTCAGCATGCAAGACTCAGTCCTAACCAATAAATTAGTAAGATCCTAATTTTCCAGATCCAAAACATCATTTTAAGTGCCCCAACTATTAAAAGGAATATCGCATCTCTAGTGAGCAACAGGCAGAGACTAACTCAGACTTCCTTCTTAACCCAAAGCTCTCGAGGAAAACCAGTTTATTTTTATGCAGAGTTTATCAATTTATTGCAAGATATCAGGAAATTTCTGAATGGTCTGACCAGCTTTACATGCTTCGCTGAATTTTGAAATGAAAGCAAGAGAACATTTGCTTAAATCAACAACATAAGTCACCAGTTTAAAGGTTAACACTTGATTGTGCAGCACAAGAAACAGACACTTATCTTCCCAGTTCAAGGACTTCTGGTTTTCTGAACAGCAGCCCGTAATGCTGCAACAGATTGTTGTGCAGTACACTTTTGCAGAGATACAAATGACACGGGGCGCGGGACAGGTGGCCTCAGAGCACCGCTCACTTGGAGCGGAGCAGAGCGGCTCAAGGCCCCGCTCTCTCCCCACGTGCTGGCATGCCACCAGCCCGCCGGGGAGACACTCGTGGGCTGTCACCTACCCTGTCCCGGCAGTCTTTCCAACAGACAAAACGCTGGCGTTGACACCAGGGGAGTTGTCTTTCACGTGGGGCAGCTGCTGCAAAGCTTCCAGGGCTCTTCTTCCAGCCAGGAGACACCAAAGCCAACCCCAGCACCCTCACCGAGGTCCTGTTCAAACCAAGAGAAAACCGCAGGGGAGATGGAAGTACTGTGCTGATGAGTACAGCTGTCCCAGATAAGTGAAATATAGCAAGAAATAAGGTCCTTATCTACTGTGGCAAGAAGGCAGCAGGGTTCAGGAAAGCCGTGGGCAAAGCAGAGAAGCGGAAAACATACCTAGGGAAGGAAGAGAATCTGAAACTAAACGAGACATGCACTCCTAATTAATGCAGTTTTAGTTTGACAATTAGTTTCAAAATCCCAAAAGTGAGTTGCTGAAGACATCAGCTTAGACACCGGTCAAACCAACAGCTACTCTCCGCTCCTGCAAAGTACCACCCAACGCCTCCTCCTTGCAGGCGCAGTATCTGTACGGGCAATGCCTGGGGAAGGGCCCGGCCATGCTCAATGCTACTGTGCACGCAGCACTACAAAGAAGTTTCTTTAGAAATCAGTTTGGGAATCGAAGGGAGCAGCTCTGAGCCAAGACGCCAGACCGATAACTAAAGAAAAGGGTGATAGCTGTAGCTGGACTGTGTTCTCATACATTGCTTATGTTTGCTTTAATTTTAAACTGAGAGTCAGTCCAAGGTTTGTTACACAAACATATGGCACCGGTATTACATTCTACCTTGTATTTATAGAAAGTACTGTGGCGGTCCAGGCAGCGCAGAGATGCCATAACGTTCACAACATTTATTATTAGTATTACAAAAGAACAAAAATAAGCCAGTAGAAATCATGACTTAAACTTTAAGGTACTGACTGAAGTAAGGGACCGGGCTGCGGAGTTACGAGCTAAAATTCCTAATGAACACACAGTCCCCAGGCTACCAAGCATTCTGTTATATAAATATACCCTCAGAAATGTAATTTGTTTAAAACCCAAGCCTTGAAAACTGATTAACACATTTAATGCTAGCCCGATTAACACCGGTATGCCCTCAGCTGGGTGATGGGAGCATTGAGGCAGAAGTCCGCATTCCTGTGAGTGAAGAGGAACAAAGCTTTTGGGACAAAGGGTAAACCTTAATTATGCCTTTTTATTACCCAAACTGCATTTCCTCCTTACCCCAAACAAGCTGCGCAGGTTAAGGGCACGCTCATATATCCCCATAAGCGATGCGATTGATAAATGCCATTACCAGATTTTTCCACTCCAGCTGTTAAGCTACAGGCAGCAAAGGTTTCATCCTTTACCCTCTTTT
>VZSC01002419.1:267184-287688 GCA_013398225.1 Steatornis caripensis | reverse complement strand
GGGGGGGGGGGGGGGGGGGGGGGGGGGGGGGGGGGGGGGGGAGGAGAACGGACGGACGTGTAAAGTTTTATTGCCGCTAAAGCGAGCGGAGGCGTTTGATCCTCTTTAGCTTCCGAGCCGTGCCGTCAGGCCCTGGAAATCCAAGGGTGCAAATCTGACCACGTCAGCAGGAACCCTGCACTTTGAAAACGCGTTTGCAAAGGAAAGAAAGTTCGGGGGGTGGCGGGCTGGCGCTGGGGGGGGTGTGTGTGTGTGTGTATCGCAGCTCTCGGCGCCGGGTGCTCTCGCTCCCCTGTGGTTTCTCGCCTCCGCATGGGGCTGAACGGCGCGCGGGGCGCCGCCGGTGAGCGTCACCCACGGAGGGGCAAGCCTGGCCTGCGGAGCCAGGGCTGAGCTCAGCAACGGAGAGCGGAAAGAAATAGGAGCTGGGGCATGGGAAGCCCAGACCTCGTTTCTTCCCGCCCGCCGGCCCCACGGCTTCCAACCCGGCGGCGCGGGGATCTGCCGCCCTCTAGCGCCCGCACCGCCGGCGGCCGGAGCCGCCGTGGCAGGGCTTTCCAGAACAGAACCCACGTTCCCGCGCCGCCTGCCCCCTCCTCCAGCCCCGCGGGAGGGCCGCAGCCCCCGGGCGAGCAGCGAGGGGCCCGTCCCCGAAGCGGGGCAGGCGCCGTTCAGGTGCGTCGCCTCCCGTTACCGTGCGTCCTTTCCCGTAACCCCCGTGACTCCCGGGCCCCCGCGGAGCCGCTTGCCTACTGCCCGGAGACCGCGCTCCTCCTCCTCCCAAACATCTCCGTGATGAAAACATCACCTCCAGAGCAGATCCTGCCCGCTGGTGAACCAAGGAAACGACTGATAGTGATAACCGTGCCAGGAGCAACGCGTCATCGTCGTTCGGAGGAATACTTTGATAAACTGACTTTGATCAAACACGTGGCAGATGAGTACTGCGGTATAAAGATTCTTGCTAGCCCTCTTCTGCAATTGCCGCTTAGGGTTTAAAGGTTCGCCATGGAGTAGTTACATAG
The DNA here is from genome assembly GCA_013398225.1 of Steatornis caripensis. NCBI lineage: Eukaryota > Metazoa > Chordata > Aves > Caprimulgiformes > Steatornithidae > Steatornis > Steatornis caripensis. The sequence continues at coordinate 286,663 of VZSC01002419.1, read as the reverse complement.
TAACCCCGGGTCACCAGCAACCTGCGCTGAAACAGATGTGCGCAGGCATTTTTTTTTTTAATCCGCTCTCTATAGACTGAGGCGGGATGACAAGAGGTTTCAGTTGCATTTTAAAACCACGATAAGGAAGACCAAGTTTTCAGGCCACTCGGTTTACCAATTAACTGAGTCCTCAAGGCTCCACAAAGTTACTTAAGTTTTTACGGTCACCGTGGGCCTACGGCTATGCCGTTACGTGTCTGCGTTTAGCTGTCTGTTGCTATTGAATGTATATACACACGCATTTTAAACGCTACCCAATAAAAACCAAGAGCCAATGTTACAAGATAGTCTTGCGCTGACCACTGACACCCAGCAAGGTCACACAACCGTACTGCAATTTTGGTACTTTACAGAGTTCGGTTTGTTTTCTACTGTAAAAGCTGTTGGTGCGCTCATTCAAAAATGCTGGCAAGGTGTGGCGAAACTGGCAGCTGTTCCTTAATTGTACAGGTCTTGACTATTTTTAAGAGAGGCTTCCAGACACAGCCTGTGCTGTTCTTTCCCCAGGAGCTCAAACCAGATGCAAACAAATTAGTTTTTAGCCCAGCTCACAGCGTGGCTCGTTAAGTTGGGCAGCGTGCGTTCTGAGAAACGTCTTCCAACATTTCCCTCTTGCCTATCGAAGCCTCGAGTTTCATTGTAAAGTACTTACGTAAGGATATTCAGCAGCGGAATCCTGGAAACTTACAGAAAGTATTTAAACTTTTGTTCCTAAGTGATTTTTTTTTTTTTTTAGTAATGACTTCGTCTTGCGCAGTGTCCAGATGTCCACTCGACCTAATCTGGATGCTTGCCTTGATCTGCAGCAGATTCCATTTAAACTCAAGAAGCGGGAAGCAATCTATCAGCCACCGCAGCACCCGGCGAGTTTGAAGTCAGGCCCCGGGCGAGGCTGGGCCAGACCCCGGCACGACGCGGGGCCCGAGCCCGGCCTGGGCGCGCGGCTGTGTGCGGCGGTGCTGCAGCGCCACCTGCTGGGCCTGCGCCGCAACAGGCAGAGCCGTGGGAGAACCGCTCGTTACCTGCACCAGCAGCAGCATCGAGATTTAGGAGCGAAGTGTGCTCACGTACAATTACGTGAAGGGACTGAAAGCGAACAGTCGGTTGTTGGACACGTCCCTCGTCCAGGGAGACCGCAGTAGCAACGCGCGCCGGCCGACATCTCTGTTTCGGCTGCACCCAGCTACGCTAGGGCCAAACGTAAAGTCACAGCCTTCGGCTAAAGGGACGTGGCGCACTCTTTTTAAATAAATATTTATTTTAGATGTCTCGTTTTCCTGTTGAAACCCAGTTTCGGTTCCCAGAAAACTACGTTTGCAAAGCCCAACAAACGTTTTGGGGTTTCAGACAGTGACACTGTGGAGCACCGGGTGCAGCGAGGGCGCTGGTGGCAGAGCGTCCACGTGAGTGAGCGCTGCCGCACAAGATCACTTCTGGTACGCTTCTGGGGGCCTTGCTCCACTGAGTAGGACCTTACTATCCGGGACTGCTGGCAGAGCAAGGCGTTTTGAAGTAAAGATGAAACTGTTTTAGTCTTCATTTTAGAGCAATTTTATAAGAGTAGTTACTTGATTTACAGGAAAAGAGAGGCATTGCTGTTTCCACACGCAAAACAAGGTTACTACCAAAGTGAAAATCCTTGCCTTCCTCCAGAGGAAAATGCAGTAAAATTCAAAATGCGGTCTAAAAATTGTAATGGACAAAGAAGCCAAGGTTTGTTTCTTTTATCTTAGAAACACTTAAAAGCAAAACTTAAAAATACCATCTTAATTTAATAATTACCATTCTACATCTTGAAAGGAGAAAAAAAATCAACTTTTTCTTGGTATTAAAATACAGGAGGTAAAAATGTGGGATAAAATGTAACACAACTACAGGTGGCCTGCACCTTGATGAATGGAAAATGCTAGGTTTAGCTGCTTTACTTCCTACACTAGCTGTAATAAACCATGCTCAGCTGAATGAAATTAACAAATGCATTTAAAAGGAACAGTCTCCGACAGCACATCTGACCAAAAAAAAAGAAATCAACAGACTGATATATAAAAAATGTGGGTTTAGCCTGAATACTGAATAGTTTGTTGCAGGTTTACCGGAGTCATCATAGCGATCCCTTATTCCTTGAACATCGTTAGAATTCAGTCTCCCTGCCCATCCAGTGCGCATCTCCCCCAAGCTGAACTTCTAATAATTTACTTTTCCAGATTTTCATTTTTGCAAGTATCATCAGACTTCAGCAGATTTAATATTTTAAGGCAGACCGATATTCTCTCATTTTGAATAGCCAATCTTGTGAACTCTGCAGGTTTGGAAAACGCTGGAGTCGGTGGTAGCGCTCTAAGAAGGTGTCCAACGAGCTGGGCTTGGTCCAGTGCTATTCTTGATAGTCGATTAAGTTCACCGTGATCTGGTAAAGTTAGGTGAGTCTTTGATACAAGCAGTAAAAGGTGCTTACTAAGTTGTCTGACATGAGTCAACTTCTCTGCCCAAAAATTCACTTCCCCTTTATCAAACAGGTAATCATCTTCTTCCTTCACAAAAAGAAAAACAACAGTGATTAGAAGGTGACTTGATAATGATGAAGAAATTATAAGAGATATGAAAGAAGACACATAGAGAAATAATGACAATAGAGGCTGTTACAGAACAGCTGCTTTATATTAAAAAAGGGCTAAAAATTCATATGCATAATTCTTCAAAGGTTTGAGAAAATGCAATAAAAAAAGTTCCTACTTTGCCCAAGAAATTTTACCTTCAAAAATCAGGCAGTTACGGTGTAACTCTTGGGAAACAGTGGAAGTAAACAGTAGTCCTAATCCATAACATGTGCTTGCCTTCCCCTGTGAAACTGTCTTGTATTTCACAGAGAGCCCTCTGTAACCAGTATGGTAATTTGCTATATCATGGAGCTTTTTGAGTGGATTAAATGAAAAAGGAAAATTGTATCAGTCAGTGAAACATCAGAAAGGCATACCTAAACCACAGGCTTAGGAAAAGATTCATACTGTATTTCATGGGGCATAGTAATTGTCAACAAACTTCTCAAAGATGTACCCGCTCCTGCTCCTTCTGGTTTACCTTCCAGCATTATTTTGACTTCTACAGTCTTTTCAAAGACAAAGTACAGTGTATATTATACAGCATTACATTTTACAGAACAAGCACGGCAAAGGGGTTTTTTGATGTAAATAATCCTTCTGAAGACAATGACTGATGTGAGTGAGGCTGTTCCATGTGCTACACAGAACCAGTCGTATGGGAGGTGGCACAAAGTTACCAAATATTTAAACGACATCTCTGGAAAAGCCAGCAGCGGGGAGAACACTGTACTTGAATGCCTGATGTGCCTGGCACACGCACAGGAGCAGTTTAAATTCAAGGCAAGCCATCATCTGCAGTGATACCGAACGCAGTTAGTTACAGCCTCAAAATGTTTCAGTCAACAATGATTTGTTAAGTAACTCTTAATCTATTTCAATGTTTGCTTGTTGGTCTTGTTAATTTTATGCTGATATTGTCAGGAAACAGCCATCAAACTCTATTTATCTATTCTAAATACTGTCCACGTGGATTTTTTTTTTTTTCCAATTGTAAATCGATTAGCACCAGACTAGTGATCATCAGACTTCATCAGATGGGATGTTTCATTCTATTCCCACCACAGGACTGCAGAAATGCAGTGATCCCAACGTGAGATAGCAACTGGTTGTAAAATTACCGGGGCTGAATTCTCCGACTCTCTTTTCTCTTGGCTGTCCCCCAGCAGCCACTCCAGCAGGATCGGTACACCGGCAGGGATCTCCCCCCAGCGCTGCAGCAGCTCGCACAGTATGCCAAGCGCTAAATCCAAGGCCATCGGAGCATTCACTATCCTAAGTGCACGCTCTAGTGAGAGAACATACACGTAACAACATACATCAAGACCACGAACATTTTCGAATAAAATCAGCCCAAAAATGAGTTCTGATTTCTTGAAAACAGATGCTGAATTTACACAAACACATTTAGAATGATGAATTATACTGCAACTAAGTTAGATGAATGTTTACTTCTGTGCCACTTGGGGCCTTTTCTTGGTTCCAAAATAATACGCGAAGCAACTGAAAATGCTGATGCTTAATATTTTTTTTCCTGCCCATGTAGTGACTGTAATTAATTTAGGTTTAAATATACGAAGATGTCTGTTAGAAACATCTCCAGAGACAGTCCTGACACTATTACACGGTGACTATTTTTACAAAACTGCAGCTATGCCTTAAATCTTGTTTGATGTTTCACTGGAACTCAAAACCTACAGCACATTATATGTTTTTAAAGGGCTGGGATATAAAATGAATCATTATTTGGTGTGCAATCTCTTTATATATAAGAAGATATACGTATTTGCACACGCACATGCACACATATGCAAGAGAGATCAAGCATGCAGGACAGGCTTAGAGAAGATGTTGAAGAAGGGGAAGGCAGGCACTGTTGACAGTACCATCACAGAGCTGTATTTATACAGCTTTTGCTACCGGCTGCTATGGTATTTTCCCTGGAGAGCAAAGAAACAGACAAACCATGCCAGAACTATACACAGAGCTATCACCCACACCATATTTTTTCCCTAAACTTCCCCACTGCTCCCATTTGGGCAGATGCTGTTTTAACTGTGTGGCTCCTAGGGCTGCCCTCAACAACGGAGTACATAAAAATGCCAGAAGCCCCGTCTGCACGAGGGCCCCAACAACTGCATTCACAGGTACGAGTTTCACCACTGGTAACATTAATGCAATTTCTGTTTTTATAATGGAGATGCGGGAAGAGGACCGGAGGAGGAATGCAAATGAACAAGCCCCTGTAAAATCCCTATTACTGTAAAATGGATTTTGGCAAAATTGATCCTTGTCCACAGTCACCAGTGAAAGATCAGCGGTTCACTGAATCGTCTGTCTTCTCAGCAGCGATATCGTAAGGACACATCATTCCTGAAGGCTGTCTTTTGGGAGCGGACAACACAGCGGAGTCAGGCTTATTCGGAAAAATCAATACGGACATGCAAGGCAGACCTTACTTTTGTGACTGAGTGTCTTTAAGCATTTCTTGCGAAGGAAAACGATGTATTGACGTGAGCGAGGCAGGGCAGTGCAGCCGAGACCCATCCTTCACAACCAGTGTTCGGAGCTGCGGCATGGGCCTCTACTGTATCTCCTGAGCCCTCATGCCAGCCACAGATTTTCTAGAGTACGTGGGCACAGCCGAGGAACGCACAGTAAAACACCAGGACAACACCAGGACTAGGGAAATACGCGTGCCAACAAATAAGGATGCACAGGAAACAACTAAGGGCAAACCAGACCAACAAAATGATGGGTACATGGTATCTGACAGACCAGGCAATGTACCGAGGACACTGGGGAGGATGAATTAGTATTTGAGACCATGAGAACAAAGGGAAGGGAGAACATAAGGAAGGGAGCAAAGGAGAAAGAACAGATGGTCCCTTCTTTATCTTGGAGTTAGATGAGGGTAAATGGAAATCTCCTTGACCAAGGAGCGGGAAGGCAGGCAGTCAATCTCTTGGTGACACTAAAAATATTACATATGCAGTTTGGCTTTGCTAGACAGTAAAATGAAATGTTCAAATCTGGTTTCTTCATGTCAAGACTTATCACTTATCGCTAAGGGCGTCCCTCAGCTTTGTCCGCAAGGGACAGCTTGCAGGGTACAGGGCGACATTCCCACATCATTTATTTTAGGTATTGGCTTTTTTAGGTATTGTTTTTGCTGACACTTCTTTCTAAGGCCTCTTTTTTTTTCCTTTTTTAAATTTACTTTCTCTCTTGCTGTGCCAGTCTGATACTCTGAAGAATGGGTACAATGTTTGTCCTCTCTGTTTCGACTTGCTCAGGCTCAGGTAGAAAACACAGTTTCATTCAAGTGCCATTACTCCTCAGAAATACTGGCAATCCTCAGGGCTGGAAGAACAGAAACGAAAATGGAGTGCAGGGTTCTAAGCCTGAAACAAACATCCCGGTTATGAACGCTTACAAAACACAACATTTTAAACCCAGTTCTTTTGAATTCTGGTCATCCTTCAGAGTTTTACAGATGATTACTGAACGCCTACAATTGTCAATATTTATATAACGTCTCTTGCTTGTGTCACTTTATTTGTATTTGAATATTTAGCAAATTAAGTGATGCTGGGAGCTAAAACCCAAATATGCTATTTCCCACTGCTGTTTTCCTTAAGTTAGCTGTTGCTTTGGAGGATTGATTATAGATACAGCTGAAGACATTTAAAATAGCTGCCATCTTCTGGGCCCTTTTTTCCCTTTTAAGATTTAGACTCCTCGAGTATAAACATGGAGATGCTGTCTTTGTGGATGAGAACACTGGACTACTGAGATATGCACCAAAACATATACTGGGGCCTCTAGATTCTGTTATTATGTGAACAGGCTGAAAACTACCAAGAGGTAGCAAAACAAGTAATGCTGAGGCATTACTTGGACTGAACTTGCTTGCTAGCAGTTTTTAAACAGTGTGACACGGAAGAAAAAGCTGGTTTGTGGTCACATAGCACAGCAATCTTGTAGGGAATCCTTGTGTTGCAGCCAAGGAAATTGTGAGATTCCCCCACCCCCAAAGGACAGAAGAGAAAAAAATACAGGAAAAACATACAAAGGAGGTCTAACACACAGGAAAAACATGAAGACCCTGAGCACAGTACCAACCAAAAAGATGCTGACCACCCTTCTGTAAATTGCAGACATCATTTAACTGATCAGCCAAGCACACGCATCAGTTCTGATGTTGAGACCAGAGAAAAACAAAGCAATGTCACTTTGATAATGCTGAAACTTGGGCTTCAAAAATTTGGGTTAAGAGCCTGCCTACCTTGTGTTCTGTGCTAGAGAAGCTAGCACAGCAGCCTCCTGGTACTTGAGGTGTTGACACAGATTCAACAACAGATCAAACTCTAGCAGATGAAGAATTTTCACTTCCACCTGCCCATCCCATCCAGGTATTGCAGAGCATCAGGAATGGCTCCGTGGTTTCTGAATTGCTTCATGAGCTGCCGTTACTTACAGAGCGCGCTGACACTAACTGACTTTGACACCAATTCACACAAATATTTGATGCTTGCATGGTTCGAGATCAGATTTGGGGACTACCATTGCCACAAGGACAACAAAGAGATGAAGGTGTATCAACTCCCTAAACTCGGAGTAATATAGATAGCAATAACAGCAAGCAAAGTTACATACATACCCATGATTTGATAGATAAAAAATACTTTCAGAGGGGAAAACACTCTATCGCTTTGATGACCCCCAGCTCTACAAGTAACAGCCATTGATGCTGTAAGCACATACACTATCTTTTAAGATACCCACAAAAGGTGTATGTTTTCTAAAAATAAATGTATGTGTCCTCACTGACCTATTAACTGTTTACAAGAACTGCTCCTCACATCATCGTTTGCCTGTGAAACAGGGCCGATTTTCGAGAAGCCACATATTACACATGACGCTGTGTTCATGACTCACGCTGTGACTTCATAAAGTGGTCTGAGCAAGCTGAAGTTCACCAGGGGGAAAAAAGGGCAGGCGGCTGTCCTCTCCCTGCAGCCCCTTGGGCCACGGGCTCCTGATGCTTACCTCCAGCCAGCTCAGGTGCTCTGCTCATCACAGGGTAAATTAACACCCAGAATAGCAGAATATGAATTTGGCATGCAACTCGGCGTGCGGGTTCTTCTGCTCGGCTGGCAGGCTGGACTGGTTACCCTGCAGTCAGAACTGGTACAGCCGGGAGCCAGGGAAGATCACAGGGCAGCGGGGGCAAGGAAAGAGGCCAAGGGAGAGCGAGAGCTCCCCGTTCAGCAAGCAGTTAGCTCAGGTCAGCTATAATCCAAAACTTCCCTCTCAGAGTCGTGTAAACAAAACGTTAACAGAGATGATTCAAATGACTGAGTATTTTTAGCCTTTCATAATGTAAGTAACTATTTAAAGTAACTGAATAAAAAAATTTCAGATGGCAGATTTCTAGAAGCCTCTCACTGCTGCTGACTGCCACAGAAGCTAAACCAGCAGAAATCGAACCTGAAGACATAGCTATTACCAAACACCAAAAATACAGTAGTGCCCCTACCACAACAGTTCTATAGACTACCAAAATGGTGTTAAAATTGTAATTTTTTTAAATTCTAAAACACGTGTGTGTTCCAACATGCAAAAACATCATGAGCAAGATAAGCAACTCGTTGAATAAGCCACTACAGGAGCTGAAACGCAAAAAAATTCTCTAAGCCTTAAACAAGTACTTACAAGCAGAAGAATTAATACTACTCCTTGAAATGAAAAACAACAGATAAGAATCAGGTACTACATGTTTTTTTCATTTTGAGGAAGTGCATTTTCATAAAGGGAAAGGGGTTAAGTACTGCAGTGTTTTAGTCTTTGTGAATCCACCCACATAAGAATTAGACCTCCCACATACACATTCATATACTCCAAAAGCTTTGATCATGCCAGATGTAAATATTTCTTCTAGTAGCCTATTACGTGTTCTCCAACTATACAATTGTTCTCTGTTAAAGCCTTGGTGGTATTATGGGGAACTGAGAGGGTGTATTAAGAGCATATACACAGATTTTAAGGACAACCATGATAAAATACAGGCAAAATAGAAAAGCAGAACATATTCCTTGCCTAACAAAGCATTTTGTAATTGGTTTCATACTGGAAATTGCTAACTAAAGTTAATTTTAGATGAGAGAGTAATGCAAGTTTTGTAAATGTATACTGTGTTCAGAAGAAACATAAAGAAAAGTAAAACTGCGAGGAAGCTTAGTGTAACAGTCCTGAGAGAAAGCCTCACAGAGAACAGTGTGCCAACAGCAAGGATGTTTTAAAGGAAAACACATAGGTTAAGTTCTTCAATTACAGAAAGTATTTTAAGCAGATCAGGTATATTCTAAATTGGTAACATTTTTTTACTTTTTTTGCACAAAATGCTGCCTGTCTACGTATAAACACGACTACATCAATATCACTACAGTACCTCATTACACCCTGGTAAAATAAGGTAGTATTCTTGCTTCAGAGACAAGCATGGACATTTAAATCACCAAAGCTCACTGAATGGTTGCTTAAGAGAACTGGAGATTTATCTCAGCTTTTCTGATACATCACCTTAACAAGATTATGAATATCAAGCAAGAGATCAGGTTCCCATCCAAGTGATGGCAGATCCAGCATTGCAGTCACTAATACCTCCAATATTAGATTTGCAAATGGATAATTTCACCTGTTGAATCACTAATCACTTTTTGTTGCATTGAACGGTTTCTTGGTTTTGGTGTTAAGTAATAATCAAGTTTGCCCCTATTCGTGACATATCAAATATAAGAGAACTGAGTGAGGAGGCATTGCTGCAGATATATTTTTTTTACTTGAAATACCGTGTTTACGTATGCACAGCTTCACAAAACTTTAAAAGCCTCCAAATTCAAAAAAGAAAAAAATCCCACTGGCCCAGCCCAAGAGTTACATAAACTGGTAAAGTGAGGTTAGAATTTCTGAATTTCTGATGTTGAAATAACCTGCTTACATGTTTTACTTTGAGCCAGACAGGAATTGTGCAACTCCGCAGCAAGGCATCACACAGGTGTCTTGCCACCAGAAAAACAACAGGACAGAAGAAAAGCAGTAGCAGTAGGTAGAAGGTAAAGGGGTGTTCACACCCACTCAGTCTCCTCAAATAATGTTACAGTGCTGTCATCCTTCTGGGCACTAAGATTAAAAAAGGACAACTGAGAAGTAAAGAAAAAAAAAAAGGAAAAAAGAAAAAGCAGAAATGGTAACTGTTGCATCCGGATAGCTGGCAGATAGCTCTTGAAAGGGTGCTTGTTCACTGCACGCTGTCAATTTAAGTTACAAACATCAAACTTTCCACTTTTCAAAATGACCATTTATGTAAAATCTGATACATAAGCAGATTCCTTTTTATAGGGTTTCATAAAATCAAAGGCGATTAGATCATTCCTATCCTCTCGAGAAATATCGTTCCCCAGATGACGTACAACTACTTCATCTGTTTTCCATTTCCCTGCCTGAGTCTGTTTTATAGCCGTGCTTTTTCAGGATGACTTTAAAAAGCGGCCCTTCCTGACATCATGCAACACGATGTCAAAACACAACACTATTACAAAACAAACGAATCAAAACTAATTTCTTAATAGTTGCAGTCTCTGAGTAGAGTGGCAGTGACACTGCTTTCAGTTTTGACTTTGATTATAAACAGATCTGGGTTAATAACGTGTCTGATTATGACGGAAACTTACAGCTCAGGACTGAGCAGAGAAAGTTCCTTCTTGAGCAGAACAGCACACACACATTCATCATCTTTTTGAGCCCTGTTTCAGAATGTGAACAGAACAATATTTTTCAACTCAGTAACTAGGGTTTTTTTTTTTTCCCCTTCTTAAAAAAAAAAAAATATATATATATGAAGACATAAGCTTTTTCCATGCAAGCTACGCCTCCTGTACACGAAGGGGTTTATTACAAAACAACCACAGCTCACAGATCTGTCAGAGGAAACGAGCATTTGGACTTTACCACTTGCATTACCACTTTTGCAGAACCTCCCCCTCAAAGCCATGTCCTAATTTAAACAGCAAAAAACCAAAACCCCCTGCATAAACCCACAGAACTCATGCTTTTCCTTTTGAAAACGTAAAAAATATTATTCAGCTGATTGTTTAAAACACCGCTAATGAGAATGTGAGTATGGTTTTTTAACTCAAATTATGTATTTACTGGAAAAATGAAGATAAATACTCACGGTTTCAAAATTCCTATCACTAGAACTAAATATATGACTGAAGACTCTTGCTCTTGGCGTGTTCCAACTAAGGAACTTTTTGCTTAGCACTGATGAAGATAATGACCAAATGTGCATGAGATGCGTGTTATAGCTCTGCTGTAGGAACACAGGATGCAAATTTATCTCTGTATCATAGCTGAAATTTTAGAATAATATCTGGAGAATGGTGGTGAAAGGTTTGTTATTTAAGCGATAAAGGAATAAGGAAACGGTAGGTGATCAATACAGAAGACTGTACACAAAATTCTTCTCCCCACAGTACTTGAAAACCAATACAACTTGGGCAGAACACTCAAATATGTAAAAGCTATTTTTAAAGCAGTAATAGAAAGGCAGGCTTTCCTTCATTGCTATGGAGTCATAGCCACGACCATCACAGCTTGCACAAGGAGCCTATCGAGATCCGTAAGGTGCTGTCCTGTTTACTCACTTGCAATTAAAATGCTGATGAGAAAAAAAACATTTAATAGGTTATTCACATGAACACTCCATTAAATATTTACCACTTTCAGACTCCGGTGCTGAGCACACACAATTATTTTTCATGTATTCTTTCTTAATTTTCAAGAATATAACAACTCATAACCTTTACATAATGGTGCCACTGTGTAATTAATAGAGCTAAATGAAGCACTGGCAGTAAATAATCAGTAGCCAGTCTTTGATGGATGAGCTGATTCTAATTCAGTCCATTCACTTTCAACTTTAATTAGTGGCATTGTATTCTACAAAGCAAACAGTTCCTTCATCCATGTGATGATCTAACATTGTGTAAGTGGGCTGGGAACAACTTGTAAGGTGTTGAAATAAATTTGGGAATACAAAGTAAAAACTCACAGTGATTACACATTCTTATATAATGTCATTCTTTAAAAAGATACAAGCAAGATAAAGTTCGCACTGCAAAACCCACTGATTTTAACAAGTACTATACACACCAATAAATCTTGCTAAGACAATTATGAGTTTCAATACAGTAGTTCTCTCTCCTTTTTCTTTAATTAAACAAATTGATCTGAATTACTAAGTGTATGTTGGTAGAATTTTTTGCAAGACACAAACACAGACATAACAATGCTAGGTATTTCTACACGAGTACTGCTGCAACACTATACTTTTTTTTTTGTTTTTGTACTATAACCCTTGTTCTAGATGCATGCTTCTCACAGCCGGTGACAACTGCTAAGCAAACTTTTGACTTTTGAATTGCTGGAATTTAGAGTAATTTTAGATTATTGGAAAATTTTCTAATAAACATATAAAAATCTGAACTACTCAAGGCCACTTAGGTTACAACACGCTTTGATCTTGTTCTACATTTTCTCCTGAATGTTAATTTACATTGGTGTGTCTCATCCTTCGTCCAGCAGGTCTGCTCTGAAGGATGGGACAATGCAGAGTTGCGGATTCCTGCAAGCTGTGGCTATAGAGCACATCTGCATAGAGAAGACACTTGCTAACTTGCCACAAAACATCTGATTCAGGTGTATGGGTGACTTAGTGAATGCAAGTATTTTTGAGCAGAATAGCAAAAAGCAAGCTGGGAACCTCAGCAACTCAGTCTTCGTATCTGTTTTGATACCTTATACTGAAATAGTATGGGGAGAGACTGTTTTTAAGATGACTTACACTTAATTTTTATCTTTGTTTCATATTATTAAAAAAGGGTGACATCTGAAATGATGTGACTATGAAATTGTTCCTACTGAAAGTGCCATAGACCTTTTGTATAATGATTTATGTCCAAAAGGTTCGTGATAACATTCTGAGCGTCTTTACTGCTCAATTTTCTAAACTCGTTTCCTCAGCACATAAGAGCATATACATAAAGAGCAAAACCTCACAGAAACTGTTCACTATATGAACACTTCATAAAAACCCCCACCCTTACACCAAAACCTTCCAACATGGTCCGGACTGTCTGTCTTATTTAGATGTTGCCTCAGAGATGAAACTGGTGTGTAAAGAATGCGTCACGTTATTTTTATCTTTTTGCTGAAAGATACGTACACAGATACACAATGCCATAAAAATACCATTAAGTTTGCAAACACACTGTAATGTTAGAAACTACCACGACCACAAAACATTCACACTGCAAGTGCATTAGTAGCAAATGACTGAGAGGATGTTCTTCCTTTTTTCTTCCTTGTCAAGATCCAAATGCCTTCCAATGCCTGTTGCAAGTTAATTTCGATGCAATGTAGTATGATCTGTTGTTACACAGTTTTCTGACATTCCAATGAAAAATGTCAGCTTGACTCTTGAGCTGTGGTCTACACAGGCAGGTGCCGCCAGGGACCTCCTATTCAACAATTCAGTGATTACCGATCACTTAGGGTCAGTTTTCCTGCAGGTGTCCAAGATAAATTAAGTGCAGCTGCCAAGCCTCAATCCTGAAAGGGAAAACACCTAACTCAGAAAAATTCTTAAGAGCATTTTCAGTCTATGGGACAATCACTTGCTCTCCACAATGGGAAAAGATGATGCACCAATGATTTCATTTGAGAGTGAGTTGGTTTCTGGACTTTCTTTCAGAAACACTCTGAAATGAGATGAAGCATACATATTCCTCACTCTACTACCAAAAGGTCTAGTCAACATAAAGGCTTGCTGATCCTAATCACCCTAGTGTGGCTGAGGCAGTTCTAGTATCAGGACTTAACATTTCTTCCCAATATGATGTTCGCATTCCACACTAAAGCAAGAAACTCACACAGCTCTTGCCTCCTAGGTGGCTTCTGGATTTTGCACCTTTAGTGACCCAGGGCATTCCCCTTTACACTGGCAGGTCCACACCTGTCTGGAAATCTTCTGGGTTATTAGTCTCTCCTACTGAAATATCTGAGGCTCTGGCATTTCCATACAACTGTCATCTAAATGCGTAACAGCTGGGTCAAGGCTTGCTAGGAAACTTCTAGCTGTCATCAGGGCATCCTCTAGCAGGGCCCAAGTGACATGGATGGTATGTCCCTATCCCAGACATCTGTGGGCTGGCTACCTGCAACTTCATCGACATCTTCTTCAGACACAACTCCATTTTGGAGGCCTCGGCATGCTCAGGTGGATCAGTAAATCATAACATGGTTTGTATGAATTACTTTGGGGCCTTTTTCCAAGTAAATTTACGGAAGGAGTAGGAGCTGCTTAGTCTTGCATATAATGTGAATATATACACAGACTCTTCGACTGATAAGTATTATTCAATCAATAGTCAAGTTCTTCAAGAGAAAGTCTAACACAGATACCAGTATACTCGTCTAATACAGATTTTACATTTGTCTTTTCCATGTCCTTCAAAGTCCTTTGAGGAACCAGTTTGTGTCTCTTCAACTCAGAAGGAACCTAGACAGTGCTGTGAGTGCTCTCCCCAATACACCAATGCGCTGAATTGAAGTGCTCCTTGCACAAGATACCACAAAAATGAAAACATCTGTGTCTCACATATTAATGCAGACACGAACTATGCAACACCAGGGACTTCCCAGCCACTGGGAAGAAACTTTTCTTTCTATTCTCTCTGCATTTAATATATATATGTCTTTGAACCTTTCTTATTTCAAATATTCTAAAATATTCTAAATAGGCAAGGAAGACAGAATGGGTAAGTAACCTGTGACTCTCATTCATTCATCATGATATGGAGTGTTTCACAAATCACTTGTATTTATAATGAAGTCCACAGAAAGAAGAAACAGCACTATATATTTGGCAGGCAGAGTAGACAGCCATGAAAATTTAAAAATCTTGACTGATTTTAGATGTCTGATCTGAGGCGTTATGACCTGTTTCACTGAGGAATCAACACCCCATAATGCTTTAATATTCAAAATGTATTTCCCTCTGGCTTCAGCTGCATGTGCCCTGAACTCCCGCAAATCGTGCCTCCAAGGTATCTAGCTCAGCACTCAGCAAACTAGTGACCTCCTTCTAAACCCTGGTTGGAGTGACTTGCTTACCTGCACAGAACAGCGCTCTGGGAGAGAGGCAGGGATAGAATGCAAATCACAAGAGCAACACTAAACGGCTCTGGCGTGCCCCTCCTTGTGATCCTGGGCTTACTCACTTTATCACTTTCAGTTTTGCAACTGAGGTAGCAGAACTGTTGGGGATGATAGTTTCCTATACTGTGTGTTCCTGATTCATCATCAGAGCAAATCTGCCCTGTCTACTGTATTATAAAAGAACTTCCGTAAAAAAAACCCGAACAGTGTTAGTGTAGTTTATCCTTTTTTCTTAATAGATGCAGCACAACAAGGTGGAATTAAAGTTGCATTTCCTAACTTTTGGATACTCGGCCTTGCAATCTTATGACTATTCTTAGTGTGCTGAAAGGGTGGAGGGGGAAGATGACAATGTATACGTGTAATTTTCCAAGTTCCAAAAAAGAAAAATCTATACCTTACCCAAATAACGTGGCATTATATTGAAGCTTGTGAGTCAGAGAAACAGTGGAGCCACAAGGCTGACCACTCTGGTGTCTCCTGCTTGGAACTAATGGAATAATAGGAAACGGTAACATCACTGGGGATGGAAGGTATACCCATAGCACTGCTCCAGCATCTTCTACCTAGCCCCAGTCACCAGACTCCACAGCATCTCAGCAGAGGTCTAATTATCTCAACAAGTTAAGCCCTGGGTTTGACACTCAGCCTCACAACTACCTCCAGTCACACTGCATCCCCAAATACATGGAAGTGTTCCCCTTTTATCTCATTTGTCCATTCTTCTGCTTCCCTACATTATTCCTCTTTCGGACCCAGTTCAGTCTCCCTCTTGCCACAACGTTCACCAAAGATGTTTCTTGTCCTTTATGCCCTCCTCTCACACTGGCAAGAGCGAGTCTTCTCCCCTAACCAGACTGACCATCACATCCCGTTCCCTTACTCTCATTGCTTCGGCTTGACCCCTTCAGCAGTCAACCGCTTTTTTTCTGATTTACCTTTTTTCCCTTCTCTAACCAGAAGCGATGGCTCATTCGTCCCCATTTTGCTGACCACCCACAGGTATTATTGAAAGCACAAGCGTTTTCAGTTCAAGCACGTAAACGCAGCCTGGCCCAGAGCTACCCACAGCCACAGCTGCAGAGTCCTTCTGAGGCACGGTGTTCCCGGCATAGAGCATCCTCAGTAGTCCTGCTGGGAATGCAGGTAAGCATTTCAGGAGCAGAGACATTTAAGCTGCTTAGTGAACACAAAAATCTTCGGAGGTTTTAGCTCTCAGGCTCCTTTCAGTCTCTACTGAATATATATAAAAAGTATAGCATTTTATAATCCTATTTCTCAGGCAAGTTTGTACATATTTTACCAGAACTATCTTGCTCCAAAGCATGTATGTCTAACAGCATTCAAAGAAAAGCCCTTCAATTTTTTTTTAACCTGCATAAAGATAGCATTTCCCCTAATTTCCTATGCAGAATCATGTCTACTGTAATAAAAACAACTAATAAAAGTAAAAAAAAAATACTCACAGTATGGAAAAATCTCAGTACTAACTAGTCAGGATTAACACAAGTAGCTGAAAACCAGGATTTTATAATTGGAAGCGTTAGGCAACCCTAACAACAGACCATCAACCCTCCTTATAAAAATATACAGTTCACATAATTTAATTTACAAAAATTATAAAGAGAAGATGGGGACAGAAAAGCAGAAAGCAGTAACTTTACAGAAGTTAATTCAAGGTCTCTTGAAAAGGTGCAAGAAACATGGAGGATGAAGTGGGAGAGCAGGTAGAGATGAAGGGCGCACTCAGTGCACAGAAAAGAACAGCAGCTCTGGTACATTTTATTTGATCAGACTGGCAATCTACAAGAATAAACAACATCAAAGGGATTTTTGTCCCATTTTTAAACAAAATAAGGAAATCAGCAGGCATGCTTCTGCGTACGTGTTTCCCACCACAACTTCTGAACCAGCTGTACAATTTCAATCCAGTCTGACAAAAAGGATAAGGGAATCAAAAATATTAAGTCTTGTTTCTATGAAACTAGCCAGCTGGGTAAAGAAAAGAGACCCTACTGTGGTCCTGCCTCGTGAAAGGCTGAAAATTAAGTCATCAGACATGAGCAAATCCACTTATCTGCAAAACAAATCAATGAAAAACAAAAAGCTCACTTCATTTAACTGCTCAAGGAACTTTTTTCCCCTTTTCTTTTTCTCCTCTTTTAAATAAGTAACGCCATTTGCAGTTACACTCCACACTGGCATATATCTTTAATACAGACATGTATGACTTTAACATCAAGACTCTTTCCGTCTTTAACATCTTATTTTTCCATCCATATGTTTCAAGTGACTTTGCTTCAGGAAAGGCCTTATTCTACTTCATTTTGGATGGCACTAGTTGAGCCTTCACCACTAACTGTGAGATTCACGTAAAATCCTCTAATTTGGAGAATTTACCTTTACTTTGTGACAGCCTTCCGCAGTGTCGCAGATGATCATGCCAAAAATTAAAACACATCGCAAAAGGCGGCAGCTAACAAGCAAGGGCTGCCTATACTGCCTTCTACTACCTCTGTGAATTTGAAATGAAACCACTGATGCGTTCCACAGACCAGCATAGAAAAGAATTCAGTTCGTATGTATAAGTACTATTTCACCCTGAGATCTATTTATCCCTAGGCTCTCCTTACACCCTGCTGTATTGGCACTCCAAGGTCTGTGCCGACCTTGCATTAGGGGAGCGTGAAGTCATTGGCTCCAAAGAACCAAGTCCTCTGTACTTTGGTATACGACCTGAGAGACTATTTTCCATCTCAGTAGGATCTTGCCTAATTAAACTAATCTACGCAACACATGTTGCTTTAGGAGAAGGAAATCAATATTGGGAACATCTTTTCTGAAAGACCCTTGACTTGTTCATTAACACAGTTTATTTGATCCTAATGCTGCTAGGCTTCAGAGAACACGGCACATACCTGTTTTCCTGACTTTCCTCAGAGGCGGTGGCGATGGAATATGGGATGCTAGCACACTATATTGCAATATGGTGTTTTCCTTGAATAATTTACATTTAGTGAATTTGAATAAAAGAGTAAAGATATTCTGGAAATTTAATTCTTAGTTGTGCTGCTTAATGCCTGTACATTAGACAGAGAGCTTTGAGTAAGTATGACGAAATTTAAAAAAAAAAAATCTATCTTCTGCTATTTATAGCAAAAGTAGGTTAAGTTGAGCACCTACGTGTAACAATCTACAGTCTTGAAGTTCCAGGATCACAATATACAGATTCTGGTTTTGTTTCGGTATGAACTTGTAAGTACAGCAAGGAGAGGTCTACAAAGTGTCACTGTGGTCTTCAACACAAACATGAAATCAGCTTGTATGTGTCTGCACAGGAGGGAAAGTAAAAGGGTAATTAACATAGTACAAGAAAAAACAAATGGGTTTTATTAGTCCTGGTAACAAGATATTGTAAGTCTAACCTCCACTGTGATCAAGCCGAGTGTATAAGTTAATCAAGACCTTCACTGACGTATTTCTGTTAACACTTTCATCTTACCAGTGGGAATTATTTATAAAACCGTTTTCCACTGCTAGCATGACAAGGTGATCATTAACGCAGCACAGACCATGCGAAGGAACAAAATCAAAAACATGCGAAAGTGGCATTACACTGGTACTGTAAGCAACTGCCATAAATAATTCTGCTCCTGAAGGTGATTTCAACAGTCTTGCTCTAAATCTAACAAATCAAAAGCCCTTTATAAAAAGTCTAATTCTCAAAATTTAAATTTCTAGGCTTCCCAAGGATGTTTAACTTGACTTTCTCATGCATGAGAAATCAATTTGTTCAACCAAGCCAATTCCGAGTTCCCCTTGTAAGAGCTCACTCGGAACTGATTATAGAAAAAAAAGACGTTGAGTTTTACACATCTTAGGTTTTGAAGTAAGAGCCCACTGTGTCCCACAACTGCTTTCCGCCCCACATCAACACACCAGGAATTAGAGCAACCAAATCAGCGAGGAGGCTATGGCTCAAGGAATCAGAAATACAGCAACACCACCTTCATTCTAGGGTGCCGCTTTGACTCTGGCACATGGACGTGCTATCTTGGTCATTAAAACTGCTGAGTGCTGACCTCCCTGAAAACAAGCTGGTGGTTTAGGTTAGTTTGCAAAGGTAATTATATTCCCTACCTCGCTCCCACCCACACGTACACAAATGAAATTCTGTGTGCAAAAATCTGCTTGCAGAAACATATCATCTCCTCATTCTTGGAAAAACACCTCGCAGTGTAAAATGACATTACAAATAATTATCAATTATTCTACATGCAAGCTTTGGAATGGCGCATTGGCCTTGCATGGGACAAATACTTTACACAGGGCTCTGCACAGGTTTTTAGTATCACTCTTGCAGAGGTGGCATCTTATGATGCAAAGCACAGAACAAGAATATATTTCCACCACATTGATATCTGTTCCATCTCTGCTGCTGAAAGACAGACACCTTCATTCTCCACAGCTGTTGACTACAGTTTTCCATAAGCAAAACAGTAACAAAAGATAAATTTATTTCCCATAGCATTACACATGTACTTCTTAGCATACA
>VZSC01002419.1:253691-266961 GCA_013398225.1 Steatornis caripensis | reverse complement strand
AAATTAACATCCCATATGGTTGTGTTAAATATGAACAGTTTACAAACTAGATGTCTACAGTACTGCAATAGACTTTTAAAGTTTTGTGCATTTGGGGCGGTAAGTAACAAGGGTATGGAGATAATTAATTGAAAACTTGTAAAATTTAGCAAGCTCTCCAGCCCATCACATGATTTCAGCAGGTATCCCATCTCAGCCTTTATAAACAACACCATGTGTGTATGGGTGTGCCTACCCAAGGCTCTCCCAAATCTTTCAGATCAGAACTTCTAGAATACAGTTCTCAACCGCACTGTTCGTAAAGTTCATCTTCAGGATACCAAACATCAGAGATGCTGGGCCATACTCACTTGGACTTCTATATCTTAAGCAATCTGATGAGGCAGGGGGCGCTTGCAGGTTATGGGTAACTAAAGCCTTTTTGTGCACAGTCCCAGTCAGAATAGCACCCAGTTTGATCCAGCTTTCACCTTTGCCGGGTGACGAATGACTGAAAAGTTACCACCACAATTTCCATATCCCGATTTTCAACTGTGTCCAACCCCCAGCTGGATGCTCTGAAAAAGTGAGCTCCCTGTAAAAGGAAAGTGTTTTCTTTTAAATTGTATGCAACTCCCTTTCATTCCCCCAGTGTTGTTCGTTCCCCTATTCCCTTTTCCCAATCACTAAAGAACTCTTCTTGAAGTGACAAGATTTCTTTTCTGTTGTTGTTTGGCTGACTGTTTTGCAACACAATCTAGCTTAAAAACTTTTTTTTTTTTTAATAACTGTCCTCAATATCAAATTGCTCAGGTCAGTAGCCATTGGTCTTTCAAAAAGAAATATCTTGGGACAGCTTTACCCTTTCACAGCAGCAGTGAAACAGAAAGAGCAGTATTAATAAAATGAGAGAACTGAAGCAACTGGTCAGCAAAACAATGCAATTTGTGCCCAGACTTCGTTTTTTTCAGATGAAGGACAAGGCACAACATTATTATTGCAAGTTCCATTTCGGTTTTTTGAACCAATAAAATTGGGGTCCATTTATTCAAACAATACATTTGAACCTTCATATAACAAGAGCTCAATGCAGTAGCAAAACGTCACACAGATCGTAGGCCAGGTCCTGCAATGTTCATATATCATGGAACCTGTACTGTGTCTCTAAATACATCTGTTAAAATCCTATTTCAGAAGTCTAGATATTATTAAAAAGCTGAACACTGTTGTTGAGTCTTAACATGCCCACAATTAGCAATGCAGAATGCCAGCTACAAAAAGCAAACAAGAAACCAAACCAACAAAAATCCACAACAGCTCCTTATAACCTAGCTGTAAAAACTAGTCAACGCAGGGTGGATAATACAATTTATTTTCACCTGGCATTCCTTGACGTTCTTTCACACTCTTGTGAACAGAGTACTTTTGTTCCAAAGCACTAGCTCTTCTGCGCTTCCAGCTTGTTCAGAGAAAGCACAAATTGTTCTGCTCAGAAGAATGTGATCAGTTCTTCAGTTTTTGGGTTTTTTTTTACTTCTGGAGAGGCTGATTTTGAGTAGTTTACTGGCCTGGCTTGCAAAACTATTTTTTCAGTGAAGATAATTAACATTGCAACTTACTTTTTCTATACTTAATCCAGGAGTAAACAGCAAAGCAATAACAGAAACACACACAGATTAGATTTTTTAACACTGAAATACCATAGATGTGTCTCAAAAATAAAGTGCAGCGTTTTAAAAGCAGATGATGATCACTAGTGGTGCTATTTTGCCTGCATCAAAAAGGCACACGCTTGTTAAGCTAACAAGGACAACACTTTTACAACATATATCAGAAAACCTGGTTTCACAAGCTTACGAAGTTTCATAAAAAACTGCAGGAGGGTGTGAATTCACTTTGGCTTCAAGTAAATGGTTCTTCATTAATATTTTACTCAGACACAATGACTCCAAGTTTAGTAGGTAAGCTGTGGATTGCAAACAACCTTCCTCTATGCTGGCTTTGTGACTAAAGAGAAAAGAACCGGCATCAAAAAGAAAAAAAAAAAACCCCGAAGGCAGTCAATATATTCAGCGATGGGTACCTGAGCTNTTCATTAATATTTTACTCAGACACAATGACTCCAAGTTTAGTAGGTAAGCTGTGGATTGCAAACAACCTTCCTCTATGCTGGCTTTGTGACTAAAGAGAAAAGAACCGGCATCAAAAAGAAAAAAAAAAACCCCGAAGGCAGTCAACATATTCAGCGATGGGTACCTGAGCCCAAAGCAGGTAATTACCAATGAGTTTTCTGAACAAAAACATTTAAGCTCATTTTCTATCTTTTTCAGCCAACTTTTTCTCTGTATCTAAGGTCAACAGCTAAAAGTTTTTCCAAGAGTCACCATTAAACCAGGAAACAATCATAACACAAATGCGATCTAAGACCTCAATTGCTTCCCAATCAGATCTTGCAAAGTTTTCAGAACAATAGCACATATTGTTGGGGAATAAAACTAGAATGCCAGATATAAAAGGAACATTACTACAAAGACCCAAAATATACCTATTAGCACAAAAATAGGATATGAATAGGCTACAGGTCAAATCTGCTCCTGAAACAGCCCTGAATTTATTCTAGCAGAGACACCAGATGAATTAATTTACACTCCTAGACCTCAATTCTTTCATCCTTGCAAATGACCTGTAATTGTTACTTTCTTAGAACAATTACAGCAGATGTGAAAAACCCCAAATTATAGCTTCTTGCCACAGTAAGTATTTCATAATCTCTACCACGTGTCATTTTGCTTTCTGGAACAAACTTCTTAAATGTAAGGTCACCATAGTCATCACGCAGTCACCAACTAGCGCAGGTATTTACCATCTATTTAAGTTTCCCAGGATTTAAATGGTCATTTACAATTACACATTTGTCTCCCTGAATAAATCCTACTCTCTGTGCGTGCCTAAGGAAGAATTCACCATTAAAAGTGTGGAAGGGGAAAAAAAGACACGGCCACGGGTATGGTCCCTTAAGCAGAAGGCTGAACATTCAACATTTTAAGGAGAACGTTGTCCTTTTTCTCTGTGAGCCTTATTCTACTTATGATCCTACAATTACAGATGGCATAAGTACATTATCGGTGATGTTACCTTCCATGGTTTACAGTACTTTTCAGTAACATCTAGTGCACTTCACCGTGCAGAGCCTTCTAGCAGCACACCCGCTGCCTCCTCACTAGGATCCACTTTAGAGGACTCCCAGAATACACACGCAGCTGTTTGACCTTTCCTCCTGTCCTCAACATGTCGTATCTAATATAACCGCAGAGATGTCATCACCTTACAGTGTCTCCGAATACAAAGTCGTGCACCAGGTTTGAACATAACACCGCAAACTGCTGCCGCTACTTTACACCTCTCCACTGAGGCTGCAAGAGGTACTGCTTTTAACAAAGGCTATTACATAGAGTCCATGCACAATCTTTTGAAAATAAATTTTATTTGTAGAAAAACATCTCATTCTTGAACAGGAGCAGCTCTGCTTTGCCGTGACTTTTTTTCTGCTTTGATTGTATCACACCTTTATCATACTCTCTCTTCTGCTTCTGCCAGGATGGGTCTTGTCTATGTGCCTTTCCTGCTTTCCACCGCTTAAATCCCAGAATGGAGAAGAAAATGTGCAAGTCTGACTTAGAGCCAGGAAATCCATCGCCTACAATCCTGCCACAGACTCCAGTCAATGCATCCTCTAAGCAGTTTGCACGCATGCAGTTCCCTAGTTTATGTTCAGGTAATTACCACTGATTCCTCAAAGCCAGGCAGCTGCCAGAACTGGTTTTAAGAGCCACAACTAAAGGAGCTGTCTGGGGCCTCAGAGGTCTATTAGCCTAACCTGAACATCAGGGCAAGTCATTCAGTGCATGAGAAAAGTTGAACCCTACACATTAATCTTTGTCCAGAATCGGAGTAACCTGACACTTGTTTTATTCACCACAGTCCTCCCATTTGCCTCACCGGAAGGCTGCGCCAGCGCAGAAGTAGAACAAAAAGTGGTGAACCCGTCCCCAAGCTTGGCAAGAGGATGAACACCTTAGTTATATGAAAAGCAGAGTTCTGAACAGCTTGTTACCAGCTCTCTCTCATACGCTTCATCAAGAGAGAGACACAGCGACCTGAAACTTGCATACTGCACACAGCTGTGGTGCGCAGGTTCTAACCCCCAGGTATTTTCCATCTCCAATCCCAGAGCATGGGCTTAGCACTTTGTAATTAAACAGGCCTGGGGAGAGGAGCGTTAACTCGACATACTGATGAACTAAAGCTTTAAGAAATCTTTTTAACACATTTACCCAGTGGTAAACATATGGAAGAAAAGCTCCTTTTGCTACGGCCAGAATTTGCATGTACTTCAAGGAACAGCTTGAAAACACAGTTTCAAATGCCAACAAGCACTTGACGCATCACTAAAGTAAAATATCTTTCCTTATTGTTTCCCGTGCAATACGTGGGATGCTCTTATCATGCAGCTCAACACTACCAATGACAATGGTATTTTTAGCATTTTAGGTTTGCCTAGCATTTCCTCTTGGCTGTTTCACTAGCAACTGGAGCAGATTAAATCTGAGTCACTTGTCCTGTGGAGCAGATTAAATCTGAGTCACTTGTCCTGAAATACTTCATGGATCAGTTGTAAAGGACATTTGGGGTACAAGTTTTGGGATCATGCCAGTCACCCATGATTTGCCCGTATCACCTGTGGTGTTGATGATGAATGCCAGACCATTGTGCCGCATTAACATCACACAGACCGCTGTTATCTCTATCTCTTGCTCAAGTGATTTAGTAGATCTTCTTAGGGCACATATGTATGAAAACTTCTGCACAGCTTCAGGTTCACTGAAGAAGATTTTTAGAGGATAGAAACGAGAAACATAAATCTGGGCAGGATTTCTTCTCTCCTCGTCTCTTCTGCATGTTAATATAGTTAATCTGATCTTCTCTTTTAACTTCTCCAGTCCTACCTCTGCTAAGGGGTATTTATACTACGACATCTCCAAAAAAAACCCCATGCAGATAAGCTTTCTTGCACACATCTTCATGAGAGGCACCTACTCTAGATTAATTAAGAAGTTTATTTTAATTTACCTTCTATATTCATGATGTGTGGAAAAAAAAATTAGAGGCGCAAGAAGCAAGCAGCTTTGCTTTACTTCATGCCAAGGAGACAGCATCGTTCACAAAGAGAAAGGTTCTGCTCAGTCAAATGCTAAAATCTAGAAAGGAACAAAAGTCACCTTAAAAATGTTTTAGTTCTTTAATCTAATTACATGATATATTTTCTCCCCCCCTGCCCCAACAGCACATTTTAACTTCTCCCTTTACTCACATTTATAGTCTCTAGTCAATAAGCAAAATGAAAGTTGCTGAAAGGCTCCTGCATGCGTTTAGCCTGATACAGTAAGATAGGGCTGAGGTACTATGGGCCACTAAAACACAGGTCAATACCCAGCAATGAAGACTTCCACAAGAATCTCAATCCGATCTGCTCTGTGGAACAGTGCCACCCCCTTCCCAAGAGGATGCCCCTCAGAGGGGGGAGTCACCTTCTTCAAACCAGCCAGCTAATAATGATTTTTTTCTCGTGAATCAAAGAACAGGGCATTTGTCACCTTCACTGATTATTTTTTCTGAAGACAAAAAGTAGAATTGTCAGGATGGGAACAACCATCAAGAGAAGAAGAGAGAGCTTTGCACTGCCTTTTGTTCAGAAACTCCTGGCACAGGAGTATCATCTATCGCTTAAGCATGTGAAATGGGAACAGCAGGAACAGGATTAATACACCTGAATTTTTGGCCAGTGGACTAAATCAGCAATATGTTCAAAAACGACTACATAATTTATAGCCCCAATCCTATTCTCAGAACTAAGGGCAATAACAGCAATGACACTGGACTGATTTTCAAAGATGCTCACAGCACACCCAGTGTCGGTGGTGCTCAGAGTGGGCCCCTGTTTACCCAGCTTGTGCTGAACGACGAACGCCCTGCCCCAGCCACACAGCTTCCAGTCCGTGAGCTAACCTGCTCATCTCTATACAATACTGCTATTCCACAACAAATGTAGCAGAGGGTTCCTGAAGGCCTTAAGGATATTCGAGAAGAATATTTAGGCTGCTAAATTGTTCAGGTGCTTTCAAAAGATTTACTCAAGTTCACGAATCTAATTGCTCACCTAAGCTTGATTCAGCTCAGTTTTAAAAATCAGTTAAATTGGTACTAATGCTGACAACACTAAAAATGCTCTTAAACCCATTTAAGGTTAATTTGGTAATTTACCAGCATAAAGGTTAAGCTGACTAAGGGTATTTTTTTATATAGAATTTTATAGAATTGCGCCGGCTTAGCTATAATAGTAAAAAATAGTTTATTCAAACTTCTCTAACCCTGACAAGCTCATAATTTTACATAAGGTAATGCTTCTGCAGATAAAAAAAGCCACAGAAGAAGATGACATCAAGGAATACAGTTTTTGTTCTAGCAGTAAGTTACTTGAATTTTTCACGACGTTCAGCGAAGTCATCATTGATAGAGAAAGAAAATTCCTATTTCCCTGACTTAAATGATCTTCTTTCTTGTAAGGAGTAACCCTCTTGGATAAGAAACGCTGTTGTGAATAGGTCTAGACTTTACATAGCCATGGGTCACTAATTTAATTAGATTTCAAAGCAGCTATTCTACATTTACACCGAATACAATACTTCCTGTACCCTCCCTCATACTAAAAGGAATAAAACAATCCCCCAGAAGTTTACACCTCAACGCATGAGGAAACGACAACAAAGTGCACATACAATACCCTGAGTTACTGATGGGGTTTATATTGTTCCAAGTTATTAGGAAAACCTTAATACCTGCTAAATTGGTATTTTTAGGAAGGAAAACAAAAGGTTTTGTCCTTTCTAGTGAGACAGGATTCTGTTTGACCTGCTCTGCTGAGAAAATGACTGCTGTCACCCAACCCTCAGTAACTTCCCCTTCTCATTATAAGCTTTTACGTATATTACAAACCAAATTCAAGCTTCTCTGTATGAATAAAAGAAATGTGAAAAATGAACTTTACTGATCACAGTGGAAGTCTTTGCCTTCTATAAAAAACAGTAGGTTTTGTAGGGGTTTTCCTCGGGGGTGAAGGGTAAGGTACAGCAAGGGTAGGAGCCCTGCTGTGTAGCAGCATTCAGTCTTCTGAGCTTTGCTCCTTTCGAACAAAAACCAGGGCTGCAATTTCCACAGGGTGCTTGTATCGCATTTGTTACCCTGCACTTCAGACTCCGCAAGGTTACTGCTCTCATAATTTGAGTGATCCAAAGCTGCGTGGATTAGTTACTTGAGGAAACTGGGGGTTTTGCCCTCACTAAAAACCACGAGGGACTAATGAGAACCACCAAGTCGATATTCTCTTCCAGGAGTTCACATAGCATTTCAAAGAATTACACAATATAGGAGCTGTTACTGGAAGTGAAACCACGCTAATAAACAGGATCATTTGCTTCCAGTTTCACCATCAATAAATGACCTGAAAATACCAATTATTTGACACTATCATACTGTTACACATTTGCACTGTTATTCAGCAGCATGTACGTAAAGGAAAAATGTCCTGTAACAACTATATGAACAATCTATGCAAATAACTTTGTTGTTATTAACAACAGTCCAACTTCACGCATCTTGCTCTGCTGAAGCAGAATACAAATTCAGTCTCAGTCCAGCTGTTACAGACAAGTATACACCCTCTCATACTCTACTCTTTCACAGGAAAACCAGATGCCAGCTTGTATCAGGCATGAAGGGCAGGGGCAGTTGTCAGGCTATAATCAGGGATTCCTTTGATCTCATACACATGAAACACTTAAGGTGTCGATTCCCTAAACCGACAATACATTCTTCTGTAGGCAGCTACAGACTACTACTACCTTACACAATGTGTACACAGCATGAGGGAGCACTTCGTGAAGAGCGGATATAACGATGCTAGTGGCAAAATTTCTTTCAGGTTCAGTGCTTGGATTTTGTGAGCAGCATTCCCACTCTCTGTATGGTGAATTAACAGCAGTAAAAGGTGAAACACGCCATACTTATTTCTACAGTTCAATATTTCTGGATATACAATGGCTACTAGGACGTAAAAATTTCTGATGCACAAATGAAGCTGAAATTATAATAGTCTCTTTACTCTCTAAATAAAACTGAAACAATTACAGAACACGTGAAAATGAGTTTCTAAACATTCATTCCTCTTTCTGATCTCGAGTCACCCTTCTTTCTGATCTCATGATAAAACTGCTGGGCCACAATACTTACTTGCCATCGTATAATGGAAATGAAAAGTCAGTCAATATAAGATATCCAGCAATTTGTTATCACATAAAAGGTTTAAAGAGAGCTGGTTTATGGCTTCTAATGAATTTCAGTGTACCAGCTTAGATACTTTAAAATCAGTGCTGGGTTGAAAGAGCAGACTTTCATGGTATGAAAACTGAGAAAAAATAAGTAGATATTTGAATGTAATTTAAAAATCGCCAGGAAAGAGAGCACTGGTGATCCATGAAATGTCTGAACTCCAGACCCAAACATACTGTATACTCTCACGTTCACACAAAAGTAAAGGGGGTAAATGGAAATAACAAACAACATTCAAAGGTAAGCTTATTTTAATCTGGTTGTAAACAAAAGCCACAGTGGCAAAACTCCTTGCCCTGCTCCTCCAAAAGCTAGAAAGCCAAAAAACGTGAAAGGAGTTTAGTGGGGAAAAAAGAGATCACAGGAAGGAACAATAATAATGTAAAACGGAGGTGGAAGGAAACTGGATTCTATCTTTTCAAAAGCAGCGTTCTTTGCTAGTCACAGATGAAAGACACTGATTTCATTAAAAGCAGTTTAAGTGAAAGAACAGGAAGGCACAACTAAGTATAACTAATGGGTTAACATAAATTTGTGGAGGAGGCCCCTATCCTAACTAGAAACATAGCAAATAAAAAACAATTATGATGTTATTTCCTCTATTACAGCCACTTCTGCTTTACAAAGTGGTTAAGTTGTAACAGAAGGCGCTGATGTGACCTTAGTATTAATTAGTAGGACAGAGACCTCATCCAGTTACAGGGCAATATCCCTTGGCACTGGCATACAACAAGGAAGAAGCAAGAAGACTCTAGGAGCTAGAGAGAAAATCCAGCATTGTATTATTTCCAAAGAAAGTACCATCTTGAGATATTTGAGGATGCCTCGCAAAGGCCAGCAGCAGGGACCCGAGGCACACACACATGGATTACCTCTTGATACTCAAGAGAGCTGTAGCTGGGACTAGATAAATTGCCAGAGCCATGATGAGAGTGCTGGAATCAGAGCTGTGGGATTTAACAGGAAGATGAAAGCTGTCTGTAACACATCCCTCCTCTTCACAGAATCACAGAATGGCAGGGGCTGGAAGGGCCCTCTGGAGATCCCCCAGCCCAACCCCCCTGCTAAAGCGGGTGCCCCCAGAGCAGGGTGCACAGGAACATGTCCAGGTGGGTTTTGAGTANACAACCCCCCTGCTAAAGCAGGTGCCCCCAGAGCAGGGTGCACAGGAACATGTCCAGGTGGGTTTTGAGTATCTCTAGAGAAAGAGACTCCACAGCCTCTCTGGGCAGCCCATGCCAGTGCTCTGGCACCCTTACAGTAAAGAAGTTGGGTTGTTTTTCCCTTCTCCTACCCCATAACACTGTGCCTGAACAGTGCCAGCTCAAAACCGCATCTGCCACATGAGCCATTCCTGGCTACTTCTATCTACAGTAGTGGCAAACACACGTTTTTACTGCCTTTTCTTACTTTTTTTTTTAAGCCACAGAGCTGCTTTGTCTCCGGCCTAGCAGAAGTTCACATGGAGATGGTCGACTAATCTTAAGTGAGTGCAGACAAACTGGTTCAGGCATTACTGAGTAGCACAGACCAGTAGGGACCACCAGAGAGAGATGAGCTTGGTAGCAAATTATAATTTATTCACAACACATGGAAGAATGCATCAGCAAACACTCTCAAAGTGAAGCACATTAATTAGTTAAGCCTACTCAAGTTTTGTGGCTATTTTAAAATTAATAGGGTTGAATAAACTAGGGCATACAGACAAAAAGGCCCACATCCTTGAAAGCACATTATGGGTATGCTGAGAATTGTCTTTGTTGATCTGGATCTAAATGGATTTCAAGGTCTAGTAATGAATCAATGACTTGAATACTGTTTCCCAGGTTCCTATCTCTCTGTGATCAGGCTATTATAATGACCTGGGATTCAAAGACTGTCTTCCACTGCATTACATTTGACCAAAGCTGGTATTAAAGAACTTTGAAAATGTGAATTTGTGACAGTGACTCATCACAGCAAGAATCATAAAGCTGAATGCTGCTGTTGTCTTTTGCAGGTTATAGCAAGAACAATAAAAGCAAAATAATAAAGCACGGTGGGTGCCAAACATCATAACTTGCTGTCAGCTTTCACAATACGTGTTTATAAGAGACGCGTGGATCACTTTACAGTTAGCAAGAAGTTTGTGACGAGAAGAGAAACACTTCTCCCAAGTATCCAATCATATTTAAAAGTAAAGTTAACATACCTGTTCCTTTACTGCTCTTTTTTTCAGACTGTGCCACTTGTATAACCTGAGCAGCAGCATCCCTTACTACCAAATTTTCATTCTGCAGCAGTAGAACCACACACTTCCACATAGCAAGGGTATGAGACAGTCCTATATTTATTTATGGAGAAAAAATAGAATTTTATTTCTTACATGCACTCAAAGAAGTTACAGATCTCTGTTTCCACACCTAAACATAATAAATGCAGTGAAACACTGAAACACGTGCAGGAGAAATGCGTTGGCAAACCACTGGGAAGACCACTGGCGATACAATCAAAATGTTTTCAGCATGTGCAAACTTCATCTCGGTGGCTGACTCGGCTTGGTTTGTTTAAACAAATAAGAGAATGGACCTCTCTTAATCCAGGTTCAACTTCAAGTTGTGGGTGCTCTGAATTTTCCGTAATTTCTAGGAGTGCAGAATTCCTGTTTTGCAACAGCAAAAGTTTTGCCGCTCAAGACTGACCAATACACTGTGATCATGGATCTGCTGTTGCAATCTGCCTGGAGCAGGGGCTGCCAAACCACATTTTGTTCAGATACTGCCAGTAGTGCCGGCCTCAAATGCCATTCCCTGCAGGAAATGGCAAACGATCCCACCTCCCAGGGGTCTACCTGTCACCTACTTCTCCCCTACCCACCTCACCCCACCACTCACCAACATGACCTGCCATACTTATACCCACTGTCTGTTGGAAGCAAGCCAGGTTTAATTCATGGGGTAATTACCTGCACACAGTCAGGACTCCGAGATAAGTGCCAAGAAGGAGGTATTCATCTGGTAAACCTCAAAAAGGCAGACTCCACATACCATCCCAGTGGCAATTCACATCTCACAAGCCATAGTTCGCTTGCAAACCCTTGTGCCATTGAGTGGTGTCACACTAAGGATGACTAGCTGAAGTCACAAGGCTGTACTCATAGGTTTGCTGGGGTACTTTTCAGCTGACTTTTCAGTTCTCATTGAACATCCTCATTAAAAGAATCCATTGGAACATCTCTTTTAGAGGTAGCCAGCTGTTAGCTATTACTTTCTGGTGATCACAGAGAACAACGGAGTTGGTGCTTCATTGCTGCACTGGTTTTCTTCAAGCATGTTATCAACAGGTCTATCACAGATTTGCATGACAAGGCTAGTCAGACAATTAATTGTATTTCACTGCTTGGCCAAAATTAATTGCTTGAGGCTCTGCTACACAGGCAGGAGAAGCATTCCTGTATTTCATATAACTTCCCTATGTGGGAATAGCATGGAGTATAATTATTTCAGGAAGAAGCTGCTTTTTTCTAGCATGACACACCCAATAATAGGCACAGCTAGAGCAGAATAATTATTCCCTTCTGATACAACGGCCAGCTTTTCCACCTAGACAAGTTTCTACCGTATCTTCCGGAGAGGTGGAAGTCTGCAAATGGATTTTTCAGAAAGACTTTTTCTAACCCTCAAGCAACATGATGGAGAGACGATGGGGTCATCCAGAATGTACTGATTGGCATTCACCCTCTTCCCCTTACAAACGTAATTAATAGAAGCTTATGGGAATGACTACAACGCCATTTCATACAACCACAATTTTCTTTAACTTCTACTTTCTACTATACGTGGTCAAGCAACCTGATGCAGAACAAGGCATAGAAGTCAAAACTGTTCATATGTGCATAACCCCTTTAAGGGAATGATTCTGGGTTTATATCACAACCAAACACCAGATTATGCCCTTGATTTGCTAAACTTCTCACTACAGTACTGACAGTTTCAGGGTTGTGGAGAACCCCAGAT
This sequence comes from Steatornis caripensis, assembly GCA_013398225.1. NCBI lineage: Eukaryota > Metazoa > Chordata > Aves > Caprimulgiformes > Steatornithidae > Steatornis > Steatornis caripensis. The sequence continues at coordinate 254,542 of VZSC01002419.1, read as the reverse complement.
TGACAATTCTAGGTAGTATGGAGGGTTGGCTCTGCATCTTTCCTCCCTAGCCCAGTTTTCAGAGCAAAGAGCCAGTTCAGACGGCTTGCCCATGGAGGCCTTGGAGCTTTCTTTTCTGGGCTGTTTTTTGGGGGATTTGGTGGGGAGGGGGTTGTTTGTTTTGTTAAGATTTTATGCAGGATACAAACTGCTGCTATTTTTTCATTTCAGACCTTCACATCTGCCTGACTGGAAAGCATGGAAACCAGCAACTGCTCTGGTAAGATCAAAGAGGAAACTCTGTTCTCCATCAGCTATGGAGCAGATCCAAACAGTGACAGAAGAGAAGCACAGCATTTGGGAGATTTTCACTCCAATACCTCCGCTGTCTTCATTTGATATAAAATGGTAATGTCTGTCCTCCTAAGAGCTTTAACTAGGCGGTAGAGGTCCAGGTTTCCAGAGTTGATACTACAAACGTTTAATAGTACAATGTCTAACTCCTATAACAAATTTAGCTCTGTTAAATGTTATCAATACCTCTTAAAAGAAACATCTCAAAATAAACAGCTGACTTTTAAAAGCCACCACTACCTACAGTTTAAGAAATACACCATTCTTCTCCAACAAAAATTTGTATCCAGTCCATATACACGGACTTAAGCTACTCAAACTAAAAACATTTAAATAATTCGATTGGAATAAAATATCACAGAAACTAAAAGTATTTAAAGCTGCCTGTCTTGTTCGGGACACAAAATAACTTCCTTAGCATCTATCACTACCAATTTTTGTGCATCTCCTGGGCTGTCAGTCACAAAATCCCCTTATTCTCTGTTCACAGAAGGGGGTGGGGGTGGGGCGGGGGGGGC
>VZSC01002419.1:217817-253565 GCA_013398225.1 Steatornis caripensis | reverse complement strand
GGGGGGGGGGGGGGGGGGGGGGGGGGGCGGGAAGCTAAAAGAAATAAACAATGGCTTCTGCACAACAGACTAGAGAATTTCACTTAGCTTTGCCTCAGTCAATAATGTATTGTTGAATAAGGCTGTGTAGGGGGTTGGTTGTTTGTTTGTTTTTCTAAAGAGATAGCCTAATGTTAACTTTTAAAAAAAATCATTATATCTGGGAGGTATAATGTGGTCTAATTATTAATCATTCTCACAGTAGAAGGTGTCCCTCACTTCTAGACTGAAGCCATTAATGTTAACATTCAGCCAGCACAGCTTTGTTACACTCACAGTGTTAAACTAAAAGATGTCCACATCATCAACAGAATACTTCAGAAAGATTTAAGTCAGAGAGCAACTGCAAGCCAGTAAATCTGTACAGCAATGTATAGTGGCACATAATAGCACCTCATGTCCCCTTTCTGTGGAGTTATTGCAAGAGACTCTGCACATGTGCTTTTTATACCAGCATTTAAATAAGTCTATCTGTTTAGTAATTAAATCCTACTAAAATTTTTTAAAAAAACTGTTTGATGCAACTATGTGTTATGCCTGTGCGCACATATATATGTATACAATACATTTTAAGGGATGTATTAATGGATTTCATCTAAGGAGATCCCGAAAGTTAATGTTCAAACTACTCACCGAGAACGAGCTTCTCATTGATTAGAAGGAACGACGTTACACTTTTAAGAACTTCAGCAGCTGCTAACAGCGTCTCGGTCTGTTGCTCATCTCCACAAAAACAAACTATCAGCTGGACCCATTTTTTCAGGTTGTCTTCTGAAATCTAAAGGCACAAAACATGTGAGAAGCATGGTATACAATTCAGTGTTACTGCTTACCAACACATTAAACTATGGACTGCCGAAGGGATGCTACTCATCAGTAAACGTGGGGGTTTTTTAAGGTGATGAACCCCACATCCATTCAAAAGTTGGCTTATTATGTCAGAGATAGTTAAGATGGGAGATTTTTTTATTCAGAGCAGTATTCATAGGCAATTCTCTCACTCTGTCCCTTCACATCGGACTCACCAACGACCCCACAAGTCAAAGCGTATTTTTGTGTCCTCAGTTCCCCTAAACATGCAAGCCAAAGACAAATATACTGGACTATAACAAAGAGAAGCAATTCTCGGAAGTATCCTACGTGTAGACACATAGATGTATCTGGAAAAACAACTAAGAGCATATGAACCATAGCATCAATCTTAGGCTCTGGTAATGGTACAATGCTTGGTAAAGGACTGAATGCAGCTCCCATCTGTCTCCTCTGCAGATACTGGGGATGGAATTTTTTTTTAAGACAACTGCTGAGGTACCTTGCGTTCTGTGCATTCAAAACACTGAAGGAATCTCCATGTTGGCTGATACACAGCAAAGCTCACTGTCCTAAAACATGAAGAATTAGAAAAAAGAACAGGGAAGAGAAATTTCCTGATTCAAACAAAATCCGGTTGCCATTTTTTGGAAAATATTTAGTCCTCAGACAGATGCTAGGAAAACTACTACTGAGTAATAATGGCACACAGCTTCGACTCTTTCCAATGTGTAGTGATAGCTACTCAACTTTTTGCGGTAAGAAATAATCTGCATTTTACCCATAACTCAAATAGCACTTCAAGACTTGTAAACTCTGACCTCCATTGGGACATGGCATGTAAACTGCAGCAGGTGGCATCTGGGCACAGCCACAAGCAAATGTGCACTGCAGCAGCTAGAAGGAAACTCCAGAGCAAAAAAAACCTCAAACAGACAGATTGGGACCTCATGCACAGGAGAACAGGGAAAGCAGAACCAGCTTGACCTGGAGACACTTGAAGTACGTGCAACAAATTTTTCTTTTTTCTCCTTTGTTTCCTCTTTTACTTATTTTTAACTAAAGTGAAAAACAGAACAACCAAATAAAGTAAAAAGAACCAATGCGAAGGTGAGTCAAGTTAAAGGACAGAGAAGCACAGGAGGACTCATTGAGGGATAAATGAAACCTTGGTCATACTCTGCCTCATTCTGCTTAGCACGCGGCCATTTACCTGCACTGCACAAAGAGCTAGAACCAGAGCATGTCCTACAGATTCTGTAACAGGTTAGGAAAAAAAAAATTTTTCCAAGATGTTACAAGTACTCAAATTTTGAACAGACACATGGACTATCTAGAAAGACAACTTGACTTTTTACTTATGGAAAAGAAACGATCCCTTCTACAGATGCAAATACTGAATGAAGCCCGAAGAAAGAATCTAGATGGAAAACTGATCTACTTCATCTTTTACAAAGCAGAAGGCACTCTCTGTACAGATGTCTTCGATCTCCAATTATTTACATGCTTATTAGAGAAAGTTGTTTTAGCATTACTACCAGTTAAGATTGTTACAGTATTTTTCATTAATTCCTCTTTGTAAATTAAATCAAAACTTCAGAGCAGTGACATGTTCCACGTCTATTTGTGAAACCAGATTTATATAGTTACCTTAATGTTTGTAACTTGAAATCCTCGCATTTTGCCTTTCTTAAACAAAAATATTTAACATCATAATTCATGTTCCCAATTCTTATGTCCAAATCCGTGGCCTCCCTTTTTTTTTTATAACGAGACAAGATTATTAGCATATAATATGAATCAATTCTGCTGCATGTTCTATAAAGAATAACAGCTACATAAGGGGAAAAAATCTTCATTTTAAAACAGATCATGAGAATTTTGTCTACTTTTCAATATCCATTAGGTGGTTTTTGTATCTTTGAAAACAAACAAACAAAAATTGCCTAGCATTAAAAGCTGCTGTAGCACTGTTGTACATATACATATGCGACATCACAGACCGACAATTTAAAATCAAAAGAAATCTGAGCCACTAATTTGTGCCGGTATAAATCTAAATTAAATAGTCTATAAACAGGAACAGAGAACACAGAGCCTTAAATTTTACAAGAGTTATTATATTTAGTGTTTTAAAAACAATTTTTAAGAGGAAATTCAGGGAGAAACTCCATGCAGAAAACAAGCTAGTGTGCTCAGACAGCGATTTCAACCTGAGACTTGGCAAGGCCATACTGCACACAGCAAGGAAGGGAACTGTACCCAACCACTGCTTCAGCTTCTTGCCTTCCCCTTGGCTCTGCGCTCCTCCTGGCTCCCCAGCAATTGCAAACCACAACAAAGTTGCACTTCAGTAAATGGACTGGATTCAGCCCATGTGTTAATCACCGTAGGCATTTTTCTTCCCACATTATAGTGACTGTTTTGGATGCTTTCAGAAGTTGAAATTAATCCATCAGAAAAATTTACTTACGTATTTAACTTGAAATGACTTCGAGAGGGATATACTGAGACAATATTCATGGCTGTTTCATTTCAGAATGTGGCAGTGTATTCAGAGAGGAAGACATAATGCCAGGAAAGGTGCAACGACACAAGAAAACACGAGCTTGGAGCTTCTATATAAAAGAAGCCACATCACTTCTAATCACCAAAACCTCCAGAATTACAACATTGTTAAGCAGTTCCGTTTCGCTTACCTGCCGATGGTTCTGCAAAAGATGGATAACCAACTTGGAGGCAAATTTGAGAGCTACGCTTTGAACTTCAGTGCTGAGAAAACAAGGTAAAGAACATATCAAAAAAAGCTGCTCTTTCTGCCATCATTTCACCTCTGGAAAAAAGCCAGCCAATTCTTAATCATTCCTGATTATCACCAATGGGTATTTTGCAAGCTGGGCACTCACAATTTTTACATTACAGATCTTGACATTAGTTTTTAGTTGATATGCAAACGAAATATGCTCTTACTTTCACCTCTCGCATGTATTTTCTACCTGCATACTTCGTACAGAAAAACACATTTGAAAATGGAAGCCAAGTCAAACAAACCAGACATTATTTTAAGTGAGAAACAAAAGCATTTCTTCAAGCTGGTGTTAAGCTCCAGGAATATATCTTCTATAGCTGCTAGAAATGTTAGTAGTGCAGAATACACCAACTGCCAGCTCCCGAGCCTCCACGCTGCTCAGCGGGATCTAAGGACAGGGCACTTGGCACCACAGCTCCTGAAGGGCTGGTCTCACTGTGCGGAATGGCAACACCTGAGCAGTAAGGTCTGCTATTTCAGCTATTTCCCCTCTAACAGCACCAGTGAGTGTTATTTTACCACAAGTATCTTATTTCATTCCAGAAATAAACACTCCACATCATAATTTAAACTTGAAAAATTTAGTGCAAACTAGCAGCAAATGTGCACAGCTATAAAATGCTGTTCTACACTCTATACTCTAAATATTCCACATTGGTAACACTGGGGTGCAACGTTTTTATGGCTTTAAAAAAAAGGACTACTAGAAACAAGATGGTCTTGCTCTTAGAGCCTGGACACTTCAACCCTGTTTGTCCATTCTGTTATGAATGGATGGACACAGCTTCTAATTCACTACAAACTGGCTTCAAATTTTCAGCGCTTTCTGCCAACTTCCCAGTCTGATTAAGGAGTGCTAACCCTAAGGATTAGGATTAACCATTTCTGCGAATCCAACAAGTGAAATCAGACCTGTCACTCTTTCTACAGACCACCCGCGGATAAACCAGGATAGGATGGATGGCAGATTAACAGCAAATGAGTGTATGTTTGGATCATCAATACTATTCATTAAGGTGCTTCCCAGTTACCATTCATGATGAGCTATGCTCCCTGGCTATCATCTGACAGCCGGAGCAACTTCTTCCTTCAGGAACTGTATTACTGGACATTTACAGGGTGCTTGCCAGCATGACTTGTAGGCCTTTTTAATAATTCAGATCCATGTCTAACTTCTCTGAAAAATTCTCATCAAGAGCTCTCTTTATTCAAATAAGCCACACTCATTTTCCTGAAACATGGATTTTCAAATCAACAGATAGTCCAAACCCAATAAATTAATGCTTCAACATTTAAAGTTTTTAAAATGTAAGTATTTCAAAGTGCATGACAGACCATACCTGTTGGAGATATCTACAATATTTAAACTCCAGGTTAAGAACTCGTTTGGATTCATTTTTATAGAGCATTCAGTCTTTGGAAGCACATTTCTGAGATCCACATTATAAAGAATTTCCAGCACCTGCACACACAATTCACAAAGAATTTAGAAACAATCTCAACATGAACGTATACATTTGAGATCAATAAAACACTGACTTAAACCCCACTCCAAGAACACAAAGGTTCCCTCCTGACAGTGCGAAGAAAGGAGAGAGGAAGTTCTTGCAAGAACATGCAAGAACATCTGTTACAGAATTATAGCACGGCTCCTATTCAATGTAAAAAAACCCCAACAAACCACTCCCATACTATTTAAAGAACATAATGCATATTTGTAATACCTTTTTAAAAATTAAGAATATCATTTACTGAAAACATATCAAATGTCAATACAGTAGCACCCTCCTACCTTGCAAAAACACTGGAGATTCTTTTCCTTCAGAGCCATTGTGAGAAAAGTGCCTTCCAAATCAATGAGTAAACACAATACACCTCCTCCTTCTTCTGCAATCTGCTTGGAATTTGTTTGCTTCAACCAGAGCAGTACTGCTTCCAACGCAAGCAGACGTACTTCATGAAACTCACACTGAAGGAGATGAACAATTGACAGCGATGGCTTGGCTATTTTCTTTGTAACAGGTGAACTGCTGCTCTGGATGTCAGGACCTGCAGTCACCGACAGCACTGATATCACAAGTTTGGTGATGCTCTGAAGATACTGTATCAGTCCTGGTACTGCAGATGAGTAGGGAATACCGGACATCAATTCAGAATCTGAAATAATTCTGTTCATCTCTCCCCAAAATCCAAGCAAATGCATTCCTGAAATGCAAATAAAACTAAGCGTCAAATAGATGTTACCATCTGCTCCAGACCATGAAGTGATTCTGAAGTTGAAAAACATCAGGCATGCAAAAGGTATCTCAAGGTAAATTCAGGCATGAAATGAAAACATAGTTCTCCTTCATTTTAAACTGATTCTGAATTATAAAACAGCTTTCCTAGGTATCATGTGTATTCATACTTAAATAGAAAGAAATAAAGATACAAACCTTTCTGAAAACTATGAATTGTTCAACTCGGGATGAAAGCTTCAAACAACTTAAAAATGTTACAATACGTTGCGGATTGCCTGACAAGTTTGCCAATTATAGTTTGATAACTATTTCCTTAAATCACGCTACTAATACAGTCTTGAAAACTGTATATGCTTTGCCCTACCGTTGTAGAAAGTAACTAACACAAATATACTGCATTAAATATATTTGAAAAAAAAAAAAGTAGGTAGTTTGGAAACCTCAAGAAGTAGCAAATACATATATGCAATCATATTATATTTGATAGAATAGCTCTAAAAATCAGAGATCAGACTGGAGAAAGTGCTGTCAGTCACCCTACCCAGCTGCAATTGAAATCAGGAGAAATAAGGACAGGCCATTCTGATAATACTGAAAACCCCATGGTTTTGCATAGCTCTAGTCAGAAAAGGTTACTATTGAGAAGGTGCTCCTTCTACAGAAATACATCTGCCCTGTGTGTATCGATCTGAAGAATGTACCGATTAAGAAATCCAGCACGCTTTTCCTATGCCTGTTAATTTTGAACAGGTAACACAGCTAAGAATAAAGGACCTGCACTGTAATCCCTCTCGTGCATCATCAGCACAGGAATTGTGGCATTTCAGCCATTTACAGTGGTGCAACCAGTCCAAACGGCACAACCCAGCCCGAGAACCTTCTGTAGTGCGTGGCCACCACCTGCAGTGAACCAAGAGGCTCCTGCTATCTGTAATGCCAGAGGGCTTCAGGGTCTAGCAAAGTTGGCATTGTTGACAGAAAATGAAGGAACAAAAAAATAATTACTAGCCCTCTCTCTCACACACAGACAGAAATCCTCACGTGCTTTGAGTTCAACCTTCTTGCCCATCATCAGCAAGAATAAATAATTTTATAATATAAAAATCAAGATTTTTGCCCAGTTCAGATGTTTCTATAGCTTGTACTGCAAGGAAATTTAAACGCTCTATCCCATAGAATTCAAATAAAAGCAGGAAATAATAGAAAATCATGAAGAAAAACCTCAACCACGGAAAAGAACAACATTGCAACTGGCGTTGAGGGATGTTAGAAGTTTGGGTTTCTTTAAATATCAGAATGCATTACAGGTAAATACAAAGATTAAAGCAAGCTTAAAAGATTTCTTCAGTATCTCCAAGAGGACGATTCATTGCCATGTAACTTTGGTATTTATAATTAAGCACCGAGTGCTACTAAAAGCCTGTCCAAGTATTACCATAGAATTGCTGAATTTGACACAAAGCTGCAACACAAATATGGATTTGTTTTGTTGCCCATGAAGACATTTCCCTAATCCTTCTATTTACAGTTAAATATCCTGTCCTTTCATACTCAAGTTCTTTCAAAGCCATCTTCATTTGTTTGACATTTACACAGAAACTTGACATGGTTGTACAGTGTCTAGCATATACGGCAGAAGCATTTTCTGAGTAATTCTGGACAAGCTTCAAAGAAGTTTGGTATTTGAAAAACATTTTCAGACATACTACCTAACCATTAGCTCTGTCATTCATGTTTTCACCACAGTTACTTTCTGAATGAGCTCGATGCAGTCAAAGAAACTGCTGTATCACCGCGAACCTATGTTGCAGCACAGTTCTCTGGAGGACACAGGCAGCTTCCATCTCGCAGCATGCGAGATTGTGCCTTTTATTTGCTACACTTTCTAAAACCCCTCCAGACTGGCATTACCTACTGGCATCGTAGCATCAAGTAGCATTAATGCCTATGTCACACAACCAGTATCCAACCGCCAGAATTCCTTAATTCCTGAACCGCCTTGTTGCATTGGAGAGGGATTAGGCTTTCGTCCCAGTTACTACACAGCCTGACTCCACAGGCACCAGTTTAACAACAGAAATACTCTCAGGCAGTTGAAAGAAAAAGGTTCAAGTTCAAGCGCCTCGCTTCGAGAAGAGAAACAGCTTCAGCCTTGGAGCCCTGCGCCCTCGCAGCTTCCTGCGTGCCTCCCTCCCTCCTCAGCTGCATTTCAGCATTACATGAGTCCACTAGCTCAGTGGTTCAAACCAAGTATGTATTTCTAAGTATATTGCAAGAGCAGTGCTTTTATTTCCTATCAACGTTGCTTTACATTGAGGTATAGCTATCATACGTGCAAGCAGTAACATGAAAACCAACATGATGGAAGGGTCAAAGCCCTAGGGCAAGGCACGGGAGCGCAGTATTAAGCGCAGCATTAAGCAAGGCACAAAAAGATAGAGAGAAACCTTAAGAGAAGAGGGGGAAGGGCATCTATTTTGTTGGTGTCAATGCTGCCAACTTTGCTAGAGCCTGCAACCTAACATCAGAGAGAGCGGTGACCCTTCTGTTGACTCCAGGAGCTGGCCACGCACCTAGCTTCAGATCTGGTTCAGTAAACCTTCATTTGAATTTTGCAAGGACAGCATAACTTCACTCTGTGTCTTCATCTTTGAAGTGGAAAATTATTTTCATATAAAAACTTGGCAGAGCTACTCACTGCTAGAACTGCTAGTTTGCATAGACAGCGACACAAGAGTCTTCTGCCACAGATCCTCTTCTGTACATATTGGATACTTTTTCTGGTTTGGAAGCCTTCTGGATGATTTCTGTTTTTCCCATGTAATTGTGAAAGACTGGACACCATGGGTCATGTAATTTACAGAAAGTCTTTAAAACTGGATGTCTCAACAGCAAGGCTGTCAGCAAAACAAGACTGTCTACATACTTGCTTAGCCTCAGCACACCATAGAGCAAATCCTTCTGCATTCATCTTGTGCTCCACATGCTCTCAAGCACTTTTTTTTTTTTTCCACATAAATACGTACAGAAGGAAAGCAAGCTGAAAGCCCCTGCCTTACTACACTGCAGTGGAAACATTCCTGCTTTCAACTTCATTGCTAAGAAACCTTTCCTGGCCTTCATGTAAATATTTTCTCTTCTGCTTAACTTTAAGTAAACGCTTTTCTTCGGCTTACATCAAAATATCTGACTAAACCAAAAAACCATGCTGGTTCCCAAAGTAAATGTCTGTCTCTGTTGTTAAGCTACAGTAGAGACATACTCTTATTTACAAACAAAAATCATTGTACAGTTTGAACGACCAGCTGCTGTGAGAAGGAAGAGCAAATTTTGGCTGACCAAACAAGGATTCTGGCAAACAGTAGTCTTGTCCAGTATGCCGACAGACACAAAAGAGCCCCCAAGAATTAACTGGATTAATTTCCCCCCCTTAAGGGGGGAATTTCCTGCCCCTTAAGGATTGCTTCATTTGTGGGACAGGAAGAACTTTGGCTCTCTTCTAGGAAGGGACACATCCTACACAACTTGTTTCTCCTCAACACACTGCACGAACAGCCCACAGTCTTCCTCAATTCCCTTCTTTATATGCACTACATTGAGACATGAATACACCACCTATGTCACTTCTAGGTTTGAGGGCTGTTTTTTTTAACGCTGTTTGTGATCAACTGATGTTCACAGTCAGTTATATGAAGCTGAATGGTCTTTCATCATCTGAAAATAAAGAGGAAGGAAGAGGAGCAGAATGGAACTATCAGACCTGGAGAATCTCCAGCAACAAACCTCCTCAAAGTTTAGCCAGCTCCAAAACCTGTGGCCTGCCTGACTGGCTGCGAAACTGAGGATTACTCGTCCGCTTTTTTCTGCTTTTCCCAGCAGCAGCAGGCAGGCACTATTCTATAGTCTGTTCCCAGAATAAGAAGATATATGCAGTAAGGACAGAAAAAACTTCCCTGCACAGGCATTAACAAGCTGTCAGCTGATGGATAGTTCAGATGATCTTCCATCTCAAAAATTCTACCATACGTTCAGAAGTTGCAGAATTCATTTGATTTCCTTCTATATTTAAAATCTAAACTTGTTTCATCACCTTGCTAGCTGATGAACAGGACTGATTATGTATTTCTGTCAGATGAGGTAAATTCACAGTGGCTGTTGAGGCTACTGCCAATTGGACACCTCTCTGTACGAACAAGTGTATATTGTGTGAGGGGCTTTTATTCCCTATGACTGTCATACATCTAAGTATTTGCACACTTCAAGATAAATGTAGAGATCAACTCCTGTATGCAGCACCTTGGGTATCCCATGCCATCTTCCATCTTCCTACTAGAGGCTCCAGAAAACAAGAAGAGAGCAGGCAAAAAGGGGAGAAACTATTACAGGCAAAAATTACAAGAAGCAGCAATGAAATGCTGCTGTGCCTGCAGTACAATGTTATAGGAAGGGGGTCCAAGCATCAAAAATCTGGATATTCATCATTATTCATAAAGACATGCAAGAAATTGCAAATTATTTATGGACTGAGAAGAGGTTAAAATCCTTTGCACTCAGAAACTACCATCTATCCAAGGCCATCTGAAGAGATCATACGAATAGAGAGAAGGCTGAAAGGTAATCAGTGCCAAGAAGAGATTTTCCTAAAATATTGAGTAAAAGTAGTTTCCTTCACATTCTCCCTTTTTATTAAAAGTGGATTAGTTGAAGTCACTGGTAAATGGAAAAAAAACCCCAAAGACAACAGAAAAGCATATTTTATTACAAGGCGGAACTAAGATAACTGTTGATGATTAGGAAAGGGGCATATTTTAGGTAGGATGTTTTCTTTTAAAGACATCTGCAACATCTTTGACATCAGAGGCTACGCATCAGTACTCACAATACAATTCAAAACTACAAACATGAGTGATTAACAGAATCCACTGATAATACATGGTTGAGGACAGCAGCATCCCATTGCATTTTGTATAGTATAAGGGAAGTTTTCAGAGAAAAAGAAAGGGGAAAAAAGCCCATTTGATGTGGACACCGAGGCTGCTATTTTTCTTACAGCTTCTCTCTGGCACTGCATCAAGTTTTTCATTTTTTTGTGCATTCACAGAAAACCATAAAACTCCACAAAGACAGTGCAAGTCAGTCAGCAGTACATGCTGGAATCTAAAGAGAACCTGAAGTGAGATTTCAGAAGGATGAGCAGTCTCCGACTTCACATGGTGACAGAATCTTAACTGCTAGCATTAACAAACACCATCAACTCCACTTTCCCCTAGAGTCACTTATTTCCTATAACACTTTTCCATACTCTCTATTGAACACAGCATTCCAGTAGTATCATGCTCCACCCTCCACAACCCCCCTCCTTTCACTGTGCCCTCACAATCTTTCTGGAGACACTTCTACTCCTCCCACATCTGTGCCGCAAGTTCTGCATCTGACATTTCCTTGACCGCCTGCTGGCATTGCACACCTCCATCTCCTTTCTCCCAACATTTATTCCTGCCAGCCTTGCTCCATTTGCTTTCTGTCCCACGCTCATTTCTGTGCTGTCTTTGGGCCACCTTAACATAGTACGTCCCTCACTTGATCTTCTCCTGGCATTTTACTGTCTGCGCAACTCCTAGTCAATCCCTGTCTCTCGGACCTCCAACAATCCCATACTCAACTTCTTAATTCTCGTGTCTGCATTGAATTAGAATATCGGGGTACCCCATCTGCACTTCCTTTTCACTTGCCTAATTTAATGTCAGTAGATGCAGGCCATTTAGATGATTTCACAAATCTGTTTTAAATCTTCACTTTCATTGAGTCAAAAGAACAACATTGACCAAGTGCCACAGTCAATATACTCACACAGAAAGTTTATACAGTTTCTGACATAACAAACAAGAATTGCTTTCAATTTGTTCAGACAGAATTTCTGAAGTTTAAGCTAATTAGGTCAATTAACCAAAACATGCATTAACAAGCTGCCAGTGGTTTTGTTCAAATAACTGTTTGGCCACGCTTCTTACGGATCTAGGTGAAGAAAGTTAGAAGTATGGCTAAAATAACCAACCTAGTTATTTCATTTTTTAAGTCAGCCTGCAGAAAAACTTATTTTAGGTACCATTTAGCTTCTTTTCAAAATAAGAAAGAGTAAGAAGTACAATACAGAAAACAAGTAGGTACAGCCTTCAAATGTTATTTAAAAGTCCTACAAATCATCTAACACAGGCAAAACATTTAAGTGATTCCTATTATAAAAACGATTTATGATTTCATTGCAAAGCATCCACAAGTTTGATAATACCTACTACTTACACCAAAACCTAACTTCTAATTAAAAAGGATAAATATAACTAAGAGAGTGGTATTTGCAATATAAGTTATTTAAAACACAATATTTTGTCATATTTGAGAGCATAAAAAAGGACAAAGCCAGCAGACAGTTGTAAATAATTGCCCACATTTCTGATCTCAAACACATATGTGCAACGGACAGTATTTTTTGCAATGTTTCTGTTGTTCATGGCAGAATTTAATAATCTTAACTAAGCTACATCTACAAAAGATTTAGCTGTTTGGAAGATAGTAAGACAGTGGAAGCCTGTTTTTGCAAAATGCAGGAAAAGAATGTATTAGTGAGAGCAGAATACTGGCTGCTCCGTTTTAATATCAAAACAATCTATTAATGATCAGGATTAATTATGTAAATACTGAGCAACTGTTCCCACTGATGACAACAACAGTGGAGTTTCGTTAATCTCAAGAACTTTTATGTATTCTTCCACCTCAAATGTAGAAAGGAAAAATCCATGGTTAGACTTCAAGTGGTAGCTTCTCCCAAACCACACTCATCCTATCTGATATCCTGTTTAAATGTTTTCTCTTTCTCATCGAACTTGAATTTTGAAGATTCTATACTTGATAACAGGCCAAACCAGCCAAGAGATTGACAGCGCATGTACAAGATAAAAGAATAATTAGGAAGGATTACGTTTAGCAAATTTTTCTTTCATGTTTTGCCTGACTTCTGTTCTACATCCTACTTCACTTATGTTGATGGGCTTTATGGACTCAACACAACACTTCATCAGCAAGTGCCATTTTTTGAACACAACCACGGGTAAAATATGCTTTTATTAGCCAAGTATATTTTAGCAAGTGGCATCCATTTTTCCCTTCATGAATTGACAAAATACTATTGGAAAACTGTTCTGAGACATGAGCAAGAAAGAAAATGTGACCAGTTTATCTTGTGGCATTCTTCATCTGTTAGAGAGAGACAGAGCATCCCAGTCTGAGCTTTCACTGCACTATACCACTCTGGCTCCTGTGTTACCAGCACTGCAGGATCACAGCAATACTCTCATGTTATTGTTTAGCTTCAGACACAAATTTCCAGGAGAAGATCTGAAAGTAGGAATGTCTGTGACTGGTCCTGTTGAAAGTCCACATATTCAACAGAGGGATCTTACCCACCGAGAAACACTCTTACCACAGCATAACCTGTCTGTAGCCTGGTACTCTGTCTCTTGCAAAGCCCATCTCTGAGTGCACAGAAAGTGCTTACACTGATACACACAAGCATCTGTAGCACTATAGCTTGATACACCTCTCCTTCTAACTCCTGCTGATCAAGAACTGTGAATTTGAAATAATCATAAACACAGCTAAGGCTGGACACGATGTCACCTGGATTTGGAGGCATTTTTCCCCTCCAAAGATGCCTGCAAGTGTTACTTGCTTCTTCCAGTAATGTTTGAAGTGTGAAGTTCAGGAACTTCTCCCTAATTCCTACACCACCCACTTTGGCGCTGGTTTACTTCTGGAGGAATAACTCAACTGCTTTTTAGCAGGGTAGAAGCGCCAGAAAATCCTCTGGAAGAGGACTGCATTGTTGTACCCATTAGACTGAAAAGGCCCTGGTCATCTGTGATTTCAAGTCTGTAAAAACAGTTACTGTGGAGACATTATATCAAATAATCATACATCTGGTAAGAACTTTTGTTTGCTCTCAATAAAGACAAAAATTGTATTTTTATTCATATATTTTAACCTCTTTTTTTTAAAAAAAGGCTTGCTTTAGGTTTTTTCTGAGTTCCAACTGCACTTGGTAACAGAAGAAAAATATGTTGGCATTATGTATTGTTTATGCACATCAGAAGACCCTCAGGCACATCAGGAGTGGGAAAAAATGCTGCAGATTTTGCCGATCAGCTCAAGGAAAGAAAACTGTATTTTCCCAGTGACATGAATCATGCAACATTTCCATCCAAACCAGCAAATCAGAAAAACTGTAGAGGGTTTTTTTGTTTAAGATAAATAATCATAATTTGGCCAGCAATAAATTTTTAGGTGGGCAAGATGCTTTTGGTATCCATTACTCCCTGCCTTCCTTTCCGACACTTTAAATTGTTTTGAATTTGTGAAGTAAATTCCCTAAGGGCTGTCCTGCACTTTAAGAGACAGATTTTATTAATTGAAGACAACAAATCACTTACAGAAAATAATCGTAATGTAGGAAAGGCCTAGGCAGGGTTGTACTCTGCAAATCTCTTTGTAATTGTAGCCCCTTCAGACAGGCATAATCAATTAGAAGTGGTTTGATTTTAACCAGTTGCAGGCTCATTACGTTGCATTCCCATTTCTGTTGATGAAAATCGGTTTCAGCCCGTGGCCTGGAACTCATATGCACCACTTCCTGGGGCCTCTTAGATAAACACATCAAGAAACAGTTTTATTTGGATTTATCCCTCACCCTTTATTCATTGAAACAACTTTACAAATCAAGATTAAAACAGAGAAAAATTGGCTCATAACCAGAGACACACACATACCAGTAAGATATTTAATCTCAGAAAAGTAGAAAGCTTCAGTTAATAATTACTCCTTACAGAACATTTAAATGTGAGACTCAAAACATTAATTTTTAACTGCTGAGTTTAGTCTTTCTCTTACTGTGTCAAGGGACACTCAGGTTCTATTTAATACAAACATACTACTCCTCCATTGCAGAAGGGCTTCTGCCCTTGATATATAAAGTTCTCCCCAATGTATCTTCAAGTTTTCAAAACTGTATTTCTGGCCTAAGTTTTTACTCTCTGTAGATATTGCCCACAATATACAACTTTAAACATATATAGGAATGAAACTTTTAAGCAAGACAATACTAATGAACTATCTCTGAGCAGAGAGAGTCTGCAAAAATAATTGCTTTCCTTCTACAGAAAACGTACCTTACAGCACCCAGGTTTGGAACAGTACACATGAGCTTTGAACAATAAACAAAACCACTACAGTCAGTAATCCAGCCACAGCACAGTGCAGTCCCTCAGGCTCAAAGGGCCACTCACAAGGCAGAGGCATTACAAAAAACATACAGGAGTTTCCTGGTGTGGAGGGGTCAATAAAAGCCTTTGTAAACGTGCAGCAATTGTTGAAAAACCAAAACAGACAAAAAACCTTAAGATAACTGAAATAAGAAAGAGACTGATAAAAAAGTGTAATGCCCACAAGCAAGCAAATGAGGAGCCCTCACCTGGAATACTGGCTGTTCCTTCATAAAAGAAAATACAAAAATACAGCTGAAGGGTGAGTTATGAGAATAATGAGCAAAGGAAAAAAACTTCATATGAAGAGAATACAGCAAGACTAGGATGATTCCTACTACAAAGGAGATGAACGGAGGCAGAGGAGCATGATTTAAAAAGTGTAAAAATTAATATTCCAAAGAGGATCTATCTTTTAAAAAAGGAGTACTCAAATTAAAAAAGAAGGGTGATGAGCTCAAACATGAGTGAAGTGGGGTCTGGGGTTGTTAATGTTTATTTTGTAAATGTGATACACAGCTAGACTCTTTAATGTATTGCAAAGGATAATCGCTACAGCCAATGGCATATCAGGATTTAAGAAACTTTATTCTGTATAAATAATGAAAATAAGTATGTATTGTAACATAAGAATTATTGATGGTAGATATAGCTTACCCAAAACAAACATTAAAGAGTCAGGAAAAAACTTAGCCCTAGAGATATGCTACATTGAAACTGCTTTATGTAAGGCAGTGCATTCCTCCCCTATGAAGCATGCAGCCCTTACCCAGCCACAAACAGTGGTCAGCACCCAACAGAACAAGACCTACAGTGCAACATCATCTGGAAACATCCTTTACTGAACAGTACATCTTGACATCTAGGACCCATGAGAGAGTAATGACTCTTCGGAGGGCATGAAAGACCAGACCCATCTCCTGGAGTCCCTGATAACCCGGTCTGTCTTCCTCTTGTATAGTGGAACCCACCTGTCACATATGTTCTACATGTCTATACTTTTGTTTTAAGGGCTAGATTCTGCATCAACCTATCTGAAGTAGTTCATTCCAGACATGTTCATCACCAACTCATTTTCCTCACAACTATGACTATTTGAACTGTACATTCACAAGAAAGCACACAAATAGCAATTATGGAATTAAAACAGAACTCCTTCTACCAAAGGTCTAAGCAAAAAGGCAAAAGGAATTGGTTTTAAAATTAAAAACAGACGGCAAGACAAGACTGTCTGAAATAAAAAACAGTTCCAATGACTTAAATGCAATGTTAAACTTAGTCATTAAGAATTTTAATGAAATGAAAGAACTATTGTTTAACTGCCTTCCTGGACTGAGAAGGTAATTTATTACTCATTTGTTCACAAGAAATGAACAAAACAGGCCCACAAGGACACTAGTTACAGCTGACCGAAAGTTGTCTATGGACAGTCACGCTTGAAGGGGTATCCCTTCCTCCATACCTTTGTTATCCCTATTTTTCACAGTATGTTTTGCATTGTTGCAAACAACACTGCATCATTAAAACCACTGATAGTTCTGACTGGTCCTTCAAAAACTTCTCAGTGATAAAGAATAAATATAAAAAAAGAAATTTAGAGAAGCTCTCAGAGTTGTTTCTTATAAAACTTCTAAACCTGAGAAAACACTATTTCTCTTAAACACTTTCAGGTGTCTCATGCAGGAACATCTCTAGAGCTTTCAGGAAAGGTTAAAGTGGCAATATTCCGGGGTTTCAATTTTGTTTGTGTTTACAACCTTGGATCAGGAAAACATTTTGGAACTCTGGAGGGGATCTTTTTTGTTGTTACAGGATGTTGTACAGGATGTCCTAGGATTAGGAATACTGCGAGATCATTGCTTCAAGCTTTGACATGGAGCCGTACCTCATTCTTCTCTTCAACAGGTCCCAGGACTAGCTCTTCAGAAGGCAGAATAAAGGGCCCTTTTAAACAAAGCAGCTAAACGACTCCAGCATTCAGTAGATACCGTGAGTACAAGTAATATATTATTGTTTCTCCGGATTCAACAGAGCTCAGAAACTTCCCCACACGTATTCCATTCAATTTATAGAACAGCGCATTTGACTTACCTTGCTTTTGAAACTTCCCCAGGTGAGTACTCAGCATCACAAGGACATCGAGATAGGCAGCTCTGGTCACCAAACAAGGATTCGGCCTAGAAAAATCAAGATTACTAAAGATTAAATCCTTAGAAGAGCCACGCTCAGGAACAGCAGTGAAACACACCAGCTTGGTGTGTCTATTTTACCTAATTAATGAGGATCAACTACGGATCAAATTAGACTGCATATACAAAATAATTGGGCCGAGTTATCTAAGCTTCACTTCCTGGTCCATTCTGAATGAGCGTCCCCCTAGCAGAACGACAACACCCTTCCTCCTTCCATTCCACCAAATCGCAGTTAATACATTTCATTATTATTGGATGAATCAGCTTGCCCTGGCAACTAACATGTCTTTGTTTTGTTTACAGATAATGTGTGCAACTAAATGCATTAAAAAAGTAAGTCTTTAGGTCTTATTGTTACAGTTCATAAAGGAGAAAATTCCCCATGAAAGGTACCTACTACATCTTTTTAACGGCCATAGCTCTCTCACTGTTCTGATGAAGACCACAGAGGCTTGCATGTTTTCAAAATTAGGGTTTCTTTTTTTCCAGATAAGAATACTGTGGATTTTGTGTGTATCATGCAAATTAGTAATAAAGTATTTTCTACTCTGCCTGTTCAAGTCACAAATTATAGACATTTTTCTCTCCAATTAGAAAAGTAAAATTCGGTTAACATCTTCATTTTCCTTCATATTATTACCACTGTGTGTTTCAGCCAGGAAAACTTTTCTTAAAATATAACTTAGTATGTGAACAAACAGGAAATCCAGTTCAAAACACAGAAATTATTCCGATGAGTCCAACGGGACTTGCACTAAACCAAAAACTTTTAGAATCAAGCAGCACAAGCTTAAAGCATGACTAATTCTGTTCAGTATTTCATTTTTATTTTATTTGGCACTTTCTTTTTATGCTTATCTTGATGTTTGAAACTCTTTCAAAAAATTGTCAATTAAAAATGTTCCAACAAACATTCTCAACTCTAACATCTTTAAAATTCATGAAAAACTTTTTCAAATAAGATATGTGATCACTACATAAAAATGAAAGGTCTGAGGTTCTTGTGTAGAAGTTTGGCAGCTGTATTTGCCTAGAGAGAGATCCTGTTAAAAAAGACAACTTTTACCAGAAACACTGCTTTTGCCTTCAGTAAAAAAATCTGCAGTAAGTCTAAGTTACTTATGCTTTCTTTTATGGCCTACAATATTAGGCATCCATATAACACATAGCAGACTACATGCTACCAGGACCTCCCTTTTGAAAAGGTTTTTTCTCCTTTTGCATAAACACAGACTTTTTAGACACTTTCTTACTAGTGAGGTTGTCACGAACCTCCCAAAACTTCTCCACGTTTGCCTCTTACCACTTGCCTTAAAACACAAGAGCTAAAAGCCTGCCTACAGAGAACATGCACATCAATAAGATCTGGTACCATAAGAAGCCAACCCAATTTTAATATGGCCTATTTTTGAAAAGCTGTATTAGAAAGACCTAAGTTGTATCCACTCTGACTAAGCAAACCTCTCTTCTGTATCTCTGGTATCCAGTTGTCACCCAAGTTGTTCTTCACAAATGTGTGTGAAACACCCCCAAGAAATACTCACACGATTAGGAGCTCAATCCACAAGAAAACAGAGTGACAGATCAGTCAAAGGCTCAGAAGAAAAAGAAACCGAGAGGTCTCTCACAAGTACTCATAAAATGTATAAAAGCAGCCATGACAGATTTCAGTTAAGATGAGGAACATGAGGAACAGCCTACTGCACTTCAACTCTCTTGAAAAATGGAAGACTCGCTTATTACTCAGTCATTTCACTGGAAATAAAATTTCCAACATACAATCTGTGCCTTGGTAAAAACATGGCTGACGCAACCTTTACTGAAGAAGTGACAACAGCAATACTGACATGTTTTTTTATTCTGGTCCAGCTTTTAAGCATTTACCACTTCATTTTAAGTATGCGCATATGCGTGTTTTGGTTTCGAAATGAGGCTTTTCTAGCATAAAACGTGCCAAACGTTTGTTCTTGGCTGGCTCCATTGCTCTGGTAATGCTAGTGAATTCTCAGCCCTATGTGCCAGGCCGACACAACAGGAAATTGAATTTGCCAAAACCAAGAAATTTCCGTGTTGTTCAGACTGTAGCAGAAAGCTCACTCTTGAAGACAATCAAATTGTGCATCACCTAACAGACCTGACAGCCAAAAATCACATGCTGAACATTTCAAATGATGCACTGCGCAGTATTTAAGATCACCTGTTCGTGCAGAACTTCAGCAATGAGAGCGGGAAGAGTACAAGATGTTTCTTCTTTAACACAGATACCCAAATAACGTGGTGTTCCTATAAGCCAGCTTTGAGGAAATCTGTCTCCAAACAAGACAGTCACAGCAGCAGAAAGTGTGGGAGCTCCAGGCATCTGGAACAGCGTTCCTTTTTTTGTCCGAAACCCAAAAATTAGTTCATTTCCCTTCCAACATGGATATTAATGGAAACAAATACATCATATGCTCACTTTAGATGATAAGCTGTATGTGACTCTTAACAGGACAGAGCTAGAGATTGTTACGACTCTCATATCTAAGGGTACGTCCACACAGAAATACAAAATGGGTATCAAACCAATATTCATACTATTACTACCCATATATACTAACAGCACGCTAGTGATGTCAGTCAGTGTTGAGATCCGTACCTCATTAAAGTAACACTTTGTCTATATTAGCAAGTAGGTTGGTGTAACAACTGCAGATCTGTGAAGTCAAACAGCTGGTACCAAAGACCCAACAGCCACCCTACATAATGGGCCCAGACGCATTAAAACATAATCTTCAGAAGTTCATCTTGTTACTTTTTGTTTCCCTTGTGGATACCGAGTTTATAGCCAGCCTGCTCCAGGAATCTCACTGCACTTAGAAGCTTATCCTGCAGTTTGTAGCACTACTTCATGATGCCGTACTTGGAGGCTGACTGTCCAGTTGGAAATTAGAATCAGCTTACAGACAACCACTGAAGTAAATTTTACCAAGAGCCAATATTGCAGAATATTTCAACACATCTGACTGAAGAAAGGTCAAAGGCTGTCTGCCCTGAGTAACACATAAAAGGCAAGCATCGTCACAGACCTGACCTGTCAGGCAGAGGGGAAGAACGACACCTGCAACCTTTAGAAGCACAGGCAGGGACAGAAAGGATTACTGCGTAGAAAGAACAAGGCCCAGAAGAAACACGTTTCTAATTTAATCAAGGAGAACGGAACAATGACAGGAGGAGCTGCCGTGTCCCTACTAGATCATCATGAAACTCCATACAAGACAACAGGTGACTGAAAGAACCCAAGTCAAAAAAGTTGAAGTGACTGAAGGTTTTAAAATGGTCTACAGGTTATTTTAACTGCCCAAAGCTCCAGTCTAACAATACTTCCAATAAGGCAAAAAAGTGTCCTTTTTTAATTTTTATTTTAGGTAGGCGTGGCTGAACAGCAGACAAATCTGAAAACACAGGTGCCAGTTTCCATACTATTAATTTTTACAAATTATAGCCGATTCCTGGATTAAATCCTGAAAATAAAGTCTTCCCAGTTTAGTCGATTTCTTATCATTCATGTTGAACAAGTAATTGGGGATAGGCTAGTCAGACTTCTTTGTAATTTCATTTTCAATTCTGGTATGTGAATATAAAATTAGAAAAGTGTTGAAGTCACTAGCAGGGCGAAACCTTTCATTAGCTGTTAAGAGTCCATGGATTTTTTTTTAAAAGAAAAAGGTTAATGGAACTAAATAGTCATTTTAAATTCACAGGCTCCTGTTCAAATGCCTTTGAAGAGGCCCAGGCTAAGCACTTACAGAATATTATACGACCAGAGTAATAAAACACTATTTGTTTTCAGTAAGGAACTGCCTGGCAGGTGAATCAGGAAGCATACCCTTCAGGAGACATTCTCTCTCTGTAGATGTAAATCAGGCTGGGCAGGTTCAGAAGCTCCACGTGCAATACTGCATTTTGCTCCAGCTGGCTCTGGCTACCTGCAGTAGCACTCAGACCACTTTGATTTCTGTTCTGCCTTTACTGCCTTTAAGTACCACTGACTGCAGCTTAGGTCTACGTAACATGAAATTGATCCCAGACTCTCACAGCTTGGAGCTCTGCAAATATTATTTTTTAAAAGTTTGATTCACCTTTTGTAGTTAAGTCATGCTGAATTTAAGGTAGCCAATGGTTTGCTTATTTTGGATGGCAGATCTGATGCAAACCAAACTGGCATTTATCGAAGAAATCAGCAATATGTGGTCACGGACCTTCTATGCACCCTGCTCACACACATGGTTTCAACTCCATCAGGAACACACAGCTTAACTTCTAAACTTCAGTTTCTCTTGTGTTACTGTTTATTTTAAAGAAGATCAACATTAATGAATTACTGAGTGAATTACCTCCTCTTCCAAGGGAAACAACAAGGAGGAAAGAACACAGAAAGCTCGCACATTTGGCCTCAATTCTGTCAGAACACTGGGAAAAAGATTTAAACAAACCAAACACACAACCTTTTGCTCCTGTAACCACTAAGGTCTGCGGAAGCCCTCAAACAGCGTTTCTACTCATTACAGGACACCATTTATAACCATTCAGATTTCTACATATAAACGAGGATGCCAACACACCTTTACGCAGAGCAAGCACCAAAGACTTTTGATGCACAACTTTTGTAGATTCTCATTCTCTTCTCAAACCCTCAATTTTAAATGACACTAAGTCAGATGCTTTAAAAAGATGACAACTATTTCTCCTGGATCACCTCACTTAGAGATGAACAACAACAACAGTAACATTAATAAATCGTGTTTGTTACATAAATAAGACACATATAAGTCACCGATTATGAAATCAAAGCTGTTTGTGTTAATGTTTATAACATTAGTTTTTGGTTACTCTAGTCAATAGAAATTCAGTGTTTCCCAAAGACGTAGTTTATTGTGCTCATATTTTTCTCATTAGGAAACAGATGTTGCAAAACTATTAGCAGACCAAGCACTATAAATATACAGCAACTTATGATATTTACTAAACATGTAACGACATAAAAATCAAAGCATATTTGCTCAAACTCTCAATGAGCACTTAACAAATTTCAAATGAATCCTGCCAATCAACCTCTATTAAATAAAAACCCATAACATCTCTCTCGTCAGTTAGTTTAGCTATATGTATCTTAGTGTAGTGTAGTTAGCTATCTTAGGGATAGCTAAAACAAAACTTCTGTAAAAGGTCTCAGAAAAGCTCTATTTTGCAGTCTCCAAGCTCTTAGAAGAGTCTGAAAGATTTCAAATCTTTCAGCCAGTGCTGCTTTATCAATACAAGCTAATCTCACTTGTCAAACCAGAATATAAATTCATTAAATACCTGACAAAATAGAATTTCCTCCTCATAATATGTAACATGTACAGGTTTGGTCACAGTAAAACAATACGTAACTACACAGGGTGTCAGTCAGTATTTTTTCAGAGTAAAGTACAGTGTTTAAATGACTGCTAACTACTTCTAATCTACACACTCATATTGGTTACTCTCAGCCTCAGTCTTTAAAAATTGCTTGCAAGATTTGGCTCATGAATCAAGCTAACGTAGAATCCCAGTCAAAATTATACAACTTACAAAGCCGCCTACAAATCACTGTATTTTGTCCAAAAAGTTCACGACACACTCTTAAGCATCATGTTAAAGAAACCAGTGGTGGAAAGACTACAAGGGCAACTCTTTCAAAGGTCAATTCAGAGCTGCCTCGCGAAGAAGAGGAGATCGTCCTTCTGACTTGTGTGGCTGTTTTCATTTCAATTTCCAAAGCGATCCATTCATTAAACAAACTGCCTACTCCCTCTCGGGTCTTTAATGAAGAAGTCAGGCTTACTGTAATGCCGTGTGTTTCTGAAGCCTTTGGAACGGCTGAAAAAGTCTGAAGTATCTGGAAGGGAGACCTTTTCACAGGGTTAAAACTTACCAATAGTATTTTAGGAAGAGCCCTGTATTAAAAGAAAAAGAAAACCTGTAGTAGCTAAACACTACCCTATACTTCTGTTTAAATAACATGTTACTGTAAAAAAACCTTCAGCAAGACCTATTCAATTTTCTATTCTAGCTGGCAGAAAATTAACAAGCCTTCTAGTGTTGAATTTAAACCCTGAATTCTCCTACTTTCTAGCCACCAATATTATGTACAGTTTTTGCCTCCAACTGATAAATAAAATTGGTTTCCAAAACATCACACTCTTGCTAATACACAGGATGCTATTGCAAAAGCCTTAGCACAAATTCTTGTATTTTTGAACTTTAAAAACATGTCTGATGAGCCAACATTTTACATACAATTGAGGTTGGAATTTCACCTTTAGCTCTAGCATAAACACAGGGAAGAATCTGGATTAAGTCAAACATGTTCTAAGGCCAGCTGGTACTTGGGAATGGGGTTTATGCAGCTCCCTATTCTGAGTTTCCCAGACTGCCTTTGTCTTCCATCATCTCAGCTCTTCAGGCTGGCACACTGGCAGCTAAATTTTAGGTTTACAGTATATCTTTCCCTCCCTATCAACTTCCATCTTACTCCTTCCTGAAGAACGGCAAACCTCTGCAAAGTATTCTCTCTTTTGACGGCCAGATTCTTCTGATACATAACCTGCAACCGTATCAGCAAAAATATCTTCTAAACACACCAAGAAGTGACTTCATACAGTCAACTCTACATGATCCTTATGGGGCTATCCATAGGGAGTTTTATCCTTGGAGGGTTCCTGATGAACCAGGCCAAGCTGGCGTACTGACCACATTTTACCTGCAGAGACATCTGGAAAATGATCATTAGTCACTCACAGAGGCAACAAAGCTTAGGGAAATCACCTACACAGACAACAAGCAGCTGATTAAATCTCCTATTTTTTTGGTTATTAGCTTTCAAATTCTGTGGTATTCTTAAGACTGACGTTTTGATGGGGGGTGTATTTGTTTAGAAGGAAGCCTTCATATTTTAATCTATCTTCTCTCAGAGTCCACAGCTGTAGCACAGCCTTCTTCTTGTCTTCTTGAGGAGACATTAATAATGGATTTAATTATTAAACTTTGTCCATAGCATTTTTAACCATGTAACACAAAACCAGCACTTCAGCAAACATCACGGCCAGTGGACCTGTATTTAATGGAAAGCATTTAAAAAAAGATTAAAAATAATGAAGCCTACACTACCAAGTAATCCTTGCTGAGTTCCTGGAAGCACAGGAACACCCGCATCGAAATACAAACATCTAGTAACAGCGCATCTGCTTGCCTACTTGGTGCCGTTGAGATCTTCTTGGAGTAATTACTATGTGCATAGTCCCCTTGACTTGCCCATTCTATAAGATCAGCTCATCCTGCATTACAGCAGGAATTTTCTCCAAATGGAAAGCTTCCGGTCTGGTTGTTTAACTTCTACCACCACCAAAGCCAGACTATTACGTTCCTGTTAGTTTCCCTGGTAAAGGCAGAGAACTTATTGATTAAGAAAGGAGTTACACAAATAATTTTTTCATTGTGATACCACCAAGAACATCTTGAGTTTCAGCTATTAAGAAAAATTAATTTGTGCTCTGGCTGTCCTTGGTGAATGATACTGAAAGGCTGTGTTTTGTTGGTGTTTTTAGCATACCAGATTGATAAAATAATCCCGTCTGTTCTCTTTTTTCTTTTCTTAATGAGAACCGCATGTGATACCTCAGCAGCACCCTGAAAAACTTAGAGGTCAAACTAATCTCGTGTGCAAATTTAATTAATTTTACACAATTGGCATCAGGGATTTCGCCTATAAAGAGGCAAGCTACTAAAACTCTTGTGTTTATGTACTGGGAAGTGTTTTCACATATGAGTAAGGATTTATGTCCAAAACCTGTAATTCTACATGGTTTGTGCCTACTCTGAATGTTGCACTGGTGGAGGGAACACACCTTAAACAATTTTACACAATTCTTAATATTCCCTGAATGTTCATATTTAAGTTAGGAATATACCTATGAACCAGAGTCAAAAAATGTTTTATCTTATAAAAAGTACATTTTAAACTTCATTTTAAAGTTTAAACATCTCTACTGATACCCAAAGCAAGTGTTCCAAAACAAGCTATCACTAAGTGCCTAAATAAACAATTTGTAGCTGTGTTAAGGATACTGTTATCAAAACTGGCAAAAAGTGGACTTAGACCAGCACAGAAACCTGAATTAGCCTGCTAAAAGTACATTAAGATTTAAATGAATGCCTCCAAGAATACATTTATGAACAATGATGTAACTGTTACGACTCTGCTCTCAAAAGCAAGGAGAAACCCAGGCTAAATTAGGCTCATGGGTCAGAAAGTGCAGATTAATAAATTATCACTGCGCACCTGATGTGCAGTAACTGTTCATACTGGTATGCTTTGCTTTCAGCTGGAACCGGACAACAAAATTTTCTCTTGATGTTTTGTGTGTGTAAGAGCACACATATGAGTTATTATTGCTCCAGTCCGTCTGACAGAAAATTAACTTTTCAATTTGAAACCTAGTAAATAGATTTTCAGTGAGCCAGGCTCACTCATTAAAACTATTTTCCATTTTTGAACACGGCTGTATAACGCATACAGACCACTAACGAACAAAGGTAATTAACCACACTTCTCAATGTGTAGGTTTTAAAGACAGAAATGGAAGAGTGGAAAAGTTAGAACACAGGAAGATGCCAAATGCAGACATGGACTTGGAAGGACAAGAAGATTCACCTTGATGCAGTGAAAGAGGAAGAGACAAGGCAACTATCTGAAGAGAAGGACCACTGTGCCAAGGAGGATGATCTTACATTCTCCTTAGCTGTTGCCTTCTCACTGTTTTGAAAGCACAAAAAGTCCCTTCCAGCTCCCAAATAATGTCCCCCTTCCAAAAATCATACAGAAGCTGCTTGCAAAGCTGCAGAGAGTCATGGGCATCTTGCACCTGTATGTAGATAGGCCCACATATGCCACTGTTTTGTCTTTAATAGCCTGCTCACTAGAAATTACGCTGTCTCTGCTTAGGGGCAATGAGAAGAGTAAGAGTATATTTAGGTTACAGCCTCTGAGCCACGAAGTCCTGAAACCACAACAAGGCCACATTCCTGCCTTCCACGCACATGGCCTAGAGGCACCTCACATGAAGTTCCTTCCAGGAAGGATCTAAGACTGGTTGTCCGCCTGTTGTCACTCACATAGCGCTGCCAAAAGCGGAGCGGGAAAAGGCGACACTACAGGCTTGATGGAGTGCCACAGCCATCAACTTGGCAGGTTAACGACCTTTGCAGTGTTATAAAATACCTGTGAGATTTATCTCATTCAAAGCATGCATAGCTGGATCATCATGGAGTCAGTCCAGAGCAGCAAGTATGTCAGTAGACAGCGAATCTGGTTTTGAGTCCGAGCCTGCAATAAATTCTGCATGTATTTGTTGTGTGAGCTTGCATCTTGCGCTCCCACATCAGGACTCACTTGTGTTTTAACAGTTGCATCCATAAAGCAAAGAGCTAAGCAGCAGCATTGCAGAGCATGGGGTATTTGGGTTACAAAGCCAAGCGCACCCACCGCAGGCAGTTCGTTCCAGATGAACTAGTGACTCTGTGCAAAATGCAAAACCAGTTGGTTTTATACAAGGCTGTTCCACACAAGTTAGTTTCAAGAAAGCAGCCTTCTTAGAAGTAAACTTTCCCAGTGCAGACAAGCTCTCAGCTAAGAAATGGCACATGGCTAGAGGTTAGCAGAGTATGTTATTTGACTTCTGGCAGAACCTCAAAGTCTTTTCCCCCTCCTGTGGTCTCCAGCAAGAAGGAAGGCGGGAAAAAAAAAATCAAACTAAAAGCGCTGGAAGACAGCATCCTACAGCAAAGCTGTGCAATGACATGATTTCACAAATTTTCCAATACTAATACTTTGCCATGCCAAAGGCTACAAATGAAACAAGACAGATATTTCCGGGACTTCTGTACAACAAATTACCAGCTCCAAAGGCTGTTCTTTTAGCTTTCTGTATTTATGAAGCAGAAGGCATCTAGAGTTAGTCTTGTAACTCCTTGGTATGCAGCTGAGCTAAAAACTACTTTTTTTTTTTTTTTAAATTCATATGAAAGAGCTTTGAACTCTTTCAAAGGCTTTGCTTGATATGTTGATTATTTTTTTAAAGCTTTCACCAGACCAATTTCCATCGCTTCATTCCATCACTTCAGTTCTCCAACAAAGCAGATTTTATGTATTTTTAAAATTTCTGTTCTTCTCAAACACCCTGCATCTCCCATACTTGCAAAAAATGCAATAAACTAACGCTGGCGTGGGGATGGGGGGAAGCAGTAACATTACTAAACCACTTTATTTTGTTTATAGAATATGCTTGCTTGTTAGTCTAAAAAAGACCACATGAAGTATAAACCTGCAAGTAAAGCGAAGTTTCAAACATCACCTTGAGAAGTGGATGGAAGGCAGGTCTCATTAACCAAAACATGAAAAATGGAAATAATACTTTTGAATACTCAAAAGTTAGTATTTGGAAGATGTAAAAAGGAAGGTGAAGGAAAGATTTTTATTTTCCTGATATTCTGATCTATGCTACAAAGGAGAAAAGGCAACGATGTCCCACCAACGTGACAAGCCTGCTTTCACAACAGACAGAAAACACCAGTTGAAAAAGTGAAAGTTTTATGAAATTCAGTTTGGGGAATGTGAGCCATTATTTTATTCTCAAAAGCAAAATCAGGTGGGGGAGTGGAAGAGGGAGAATAGACTAGTGTATCACAGGGAATACACAATTGTTTCTTGAGCTATTCTACACCAATACATTCTGATGAAAGGAAATTACATTCCGGCCCTGAAAAAGTAAAAAACACCCCAAGCAATCCAAACCCAAACAAACAAAATACCTCACCCAGTTCAGCAAATAGCCGAAGAATGATCATCTTTCCTCCAGATATATATTCACATGACAATTAAGCCTCATTTTCAAGAACGACTTATGCAATCCAAAATTTTGTAATTCAAGTTTCTCAGAGAAGTTTGTTCCATAGTACAAAGGAAATATGTAGCTGAAAGAACACCAGCAAGAACTTTACAGAACTAGCACAGATATGTGAATCAAGACTGATGTTTGGAAATAATTTCCCATTTCCCCAAATTCACAAACTACTTTCCCTGTTATTTTTAACTTTTTTTAATCCATTTAAGATTAATAGTGAGTGCCTCTAATAACCTCTTTTCTAATAATCGCTACACTCCACTATCGGTGACACGTTAAGTTATCTCCTTATTGAAAAGGCAGAAGAAACAGGTGGAGAGTCATTAATTTTTCTCTGTGGACCTCGCTCCCTTTGCCTGAACAGAAAGGAGGTAAGAATGACTGTACGTGGACCAAGGGTCCAGCCAGCCACCACCCCCTCTGACAGTCTGTCAGCAGCAGATGCCTATCAAGAAGCCTAAGAACAGGGCACAAATGAAGTGCTGGTTTCCTAATATGCTCTCCCAACATCCAGAAAACTGCACAGACGGACGTACCGAGTTTCACAACTCAGTTGCCAAGCAACCTCCCAAAACTCCTTTAAAACAAGAAAAAGTGAAAACAACAACAAACCCCTCAAAACCCACCGTTCATCACAGAACAGTTGTTCAGCTCCACACAGCCAAATATAGATGGTAAAGCTGCACAGTGAATGTGGGAGATTACACCTACCAGAAAATACCATCTAATTCAAGATCTTTGTTTGTTTGGGTTGTTTGTTGGGCATTTTTTTTTGTTTGGTTTGTTTTTAAAAATCACACCACGCTGAACACATTTATCTCAAACAGAAGGTTAAAAGGCAAGCATATTTTTTCAGCTTTATTTTTTACTGTAATGTTAAGTTTAAAACATATTTGGGAGTAAATATTTCACTTGCTTTTTTCCAACCAAAAAAAAAAAAAAAGAAAAATAGAAAAAAGAAAACACACCTTAACTCAAAGTGTTCCTCAGGACGCATGGCTGTATGGGCTCAGAGACAATGACAAAGTACAGCTGAAATTTGCAAAGAGTCTCTGCCTGTAGAAAAAGCAATGTTTGCAACTTAAGGGTTGCAAACCTGTATGCTCGTAACAAAAAATTTTACCATCAGGGAGAAAGACATTTAAGAACATTCCATGTATAGCATTAACTGCATAATTGAGAATGCATGAATATGGAAAGGAGGCTACAATAAACTGACAAAATGAAAGTGTGTGATTGACAGAGGGTTAATATTAGCACATGCAGCTGTGGCTTTTCACAGGCAAGTGAAAGAGAAAATACATCTCTTCAGGCAAATACCTATACAGTGTACCAGGATTTCTTAGAGCGAGCCTGAAAACATTTCCTTTCTGGAGGCAATACCAAAAAAAAAAGTCTATACTAATATGATTGATGTATTAGAAAGGCCAGTTCTGAAAAAGAAAGTTTGAAAACCATGGAATTTATTTAAAATCTGTAATAACGGAGCCTGGCCCTTATGTATTTGCTGCAGGAGAAGGAGGGTTTGAATTATTTAGCACTAGTATCTTTCCACTCAATTTGGTCTCCAGTGTTTGGGTTTTTTTCTTTAAAACAGTATGAATGGATTTAATTTCATTAAGTGAGTTACCATCCTCATTTAAAGACTCAAAAATCCTTATGCTGAGTAAAGACAAAAGGTTCACCAAATCCACCATGATGTCTCCAACCGGGGCAGACAGCAGATGCATGGGAAAGCGAAGCGTGAGAGTAGTGATACTTGCCAAAAACCTCTCTCTCAACCTCGAAGATTGCTGAAAAATTTCTTGAGCCAACTGTGGTATCTTAGTAACCTCACTTGGCTTTTCTTCCATGATTCTCTTCAACCATTTGTTAAGAATTCAGCTAAGTTTACAGTCAACAGTACCTTGCATCATGGAATTCCATAGCTAAACTGAAGTTACATAAAAATTGTCATTATTTTGTTTCTTTTAAATCTGCCACCTTGCACTGGAAGGGGTGCTAATTACCTCATTCCTTTCCATGTGACTCATATGATTAATATTTTTTTCCATGTCATCCCTCAGTTGTTGTTCTTCCAGGCTAAAAAAATCTCAGCCTATTTAGTCATTGCCCATCTAGAAACTATTCTGTACTCATTTGTTAGTCTTTTTACTGCTCCTCATTTCTACTGTATCTTCTTTGGGATTTAAACAACATTCAAATACAACACAGATTAATACACAAACATAAGTGTGTTTTCTGGTTTGTTCCGCATTTTTTAAATTATATTTGCCCCCTCCCCTCTTGCACTCTACCAAGAATCAGTGACTTTTTTTTCAAACAAAAAGTCTGCTCAGTCGACCACTCTTTCCCCAAGTAAAGTCCAGACTGCTTTATTCATGTGCATCGTTTCACAACTATTTACACCAAGTTTAACCTGCTATGTCATCACTCAATCTCTCAGGAGACACTTCTGTAATTCTCAAAGATCAATTGTATCTTGATTACCCCAACTCAGCTAACAACGGCAGAAGACTTCCTCCTCCACACACTAGTCACCACCTTTCTCCAAATCACTTACGATTTTGCTTTTGATGATCACAAAGCAACACAGGTTTTATCAGAGATCCACACTAGACTGCATTGGTGACCTCCCTCTGCTGTGCAAACTGTACTCTGGAATATTTTATCCAGTTATTTATCTAGACAAGGACTTGTGTCCAAGGACATTTGTGTCCACAACTGATTCATTTAAAGTTTTTGGTGGGAATTTTCAAAAGCAACTGATGAGATCAAGCAGGTTTAAAAAAAAAAAAAAAGAAAAGACAAAACGCTTCTTGATTGCAGTTATGTAGGTCATCTGAAGATTCTTTTACAGAAACCTAAGGAAAACATTTACAAAACTATCTTGGATTGCTTGTGGGCAGCTAAATACTTTTGATAGGTTCAACAATTGCTATGACATTTTTCTATTCCTTTTTTTTAAAGGTCAAAGTCAGAGAAAATAGTAACATAAAAACCTTGTATATGCGGCATATTTTTCTTAGCCCAGAAGCAACATTCCTCAAAAAGGCTGCTTCTGTAGGCATTTTCATTCACTTTTTTTTTTTTTAAATGACTGGACTATAAAATTTAGCTGAGAATGAACCAAGAGAAGACTGAAAAACAGTAATGCACACAGGTAAAGTATACTTACGTTTCTTAATCTCTTGCTTTTTTGGGGAAAAAAAGATCATCTTGATTAAAAAAAACAACAAGCCAATAAGGCATCTAAATTTTCCATGTTTCTGCAAAAATACATCTGTCCACCTTACCAAAATAAAAAATAATTTAAAAAAATTCCACCAGCCAAGTCTTCCATATGTTAGTAACCTACGCGTATAAACATATTTGTCTTGTCTTTTATCTTACCTTTTGGCCAACCACAGTTTGGTTCCTATACAGGTAATGATGTCGCCCAGTCCCTGCTGAAAGTCCGAACTAGTGAGCTGTTTTGATTCTAAGTACGACTGCAGCAAGTGAAAAACCTAAATAAAAAAAAAAATTAAAAATTGGAGCTAGAGTTTCTAGCCACTGCTTTACCTCCAAATAACTTTAAGATGAAAACAATCACCTGCAAAATGAACAACTAGTACTCAAAGAAACACGTCTATTCATTTGGCATAACAACACATGGAATCCTTAAATTGCCTATTCTTTAAAATTCACTTTTTATAGTAATTGAACTATGAAACATGGGAAGTGCTGGAAGATGGTAACCTCTGAAGTGAGCAGAGGACAGCCAGATGAACACCGCTCCTACTGGCCATTGCCAACTTAAGCATCCCTCAACTTTCAACCTTTTTGTAGTGCCATCTGCTCGCCAGTGCCAGCGTTAACTGCCTGTGAAGCACGCCAGCAGCCTGGCCCACCGGTGGAGCGGGGCTGCTTACATTGCGCAAGTACAACCAAGGAGACAGGGTAGCGTCTTTAAAATACATGCACTGAGCAAAAAGCTTTTTAAAGGCAGTAGAATTATCATCTATAACCACTCTGAAGTGCTGACAGAAAAATATCTGTATTCCTGCTGCCAAGATCCTTCATTCAGGGCTCCAGTCAAACACAGTGGGCAGTTGGGTTTCACAGAGAAGGGAGATGCTCATAGCATTCCCTTCCAAGGACAGAGAAGACTGAGCTCTTGCACTGGGCTGCGCGCTGACTGCGCTATCTCCTCCACTGCTTCAGATAAAACCCGAGCAGACACGTCGTAGCTACCATGAGGGAAAGAATTCAAGATCCCAAAACAGAAAGCATGACTTGCAGCTTCCTGGTCAGCCAGATAACAAAGCAAGTAATTCCTGTTCTTCTAGACCTTCCTTTGCTATTTAGAAACAACTTTTCCAAATACTATTGAATATGTAGAAAAGTGTTAAGAAAAAATAGAGTTAAAAAAAAGATGTACACTCACCTAGATCATAAGCAAAAAAAAGGAAAACCTGGTTAGCATATGAAAACTGATACCAACCATACAGCGGAGAGGGACTCTCCAAGCCCAGCTCCTGTAGTAGCTATCCTCTCTGCATGTGCGAGAGGGTGCATGACAGGTACTTCTCACACAAGTAACGATGCTTGCATCAGCCCACTTAGTTTTTACCTTTCCCATTCATAAGAAGTGAACAGGCAACACCCAGGTGATTTAATTTGTAAATGGAAAAACACAGAGCCACGTGGTGCAGTACTGAAGCCTAACGGGAAAGATCCTGCTTGGGTTAAGGAGTTTTGCACGCACGTGCAATTTGGAAGCTGGAATGGGAGGAACAGGGTGCTAACTCTCCCTCTTTCTTTAACTCTCCTTACAGCCTCCAAGTGTGAAATCCTGTTTGTCTACACAGGTAAGTAACATTGATAGACATGACAGAGTTTTCATGCAAATTGAAAAAGTGCATCCCCCATTATTCACTGAAACTGGTGATGTGCAGAATTTAGGAAGCTTTAGAGGTGTTATCAGACCATTTCTGAAAATACATACAAGAGCATTTTATATGGAAGCACTCTTAACGTGTGAGAGTATTAGCACTTCATACTTGCAAAGTAACAATTTTATGACTAATGGATCAAGCTGGGGCCTTCGCTTCACTTTGGGGCAAGAAAAACCTTTATATCCAGATTTTTACATCTCAGATACTGGTTTCCCCGCATTCCATCTGTCATTTGCTCCCCAGGTTATGGGTTTTTTTGTTTGTTTGTTTGCTTGTTTTGGAAACACAAGCACTGCCACATAGCATTAACTTGACACAATTTCATCCGAGTTATTTTTTCTGAAATTATTCAAGTGGAAAAACAGCTGCTGTGGTTTCAAATAAGCACAGAAACAGAACAGAAGAGATGTCAAGAGACTATCTAATCCATACAAACACTGAGGCAGAATCTAAACATTCTCCGATGAAACAAATGCCTGACTGTCCTAATCCTGAAAACAGCCAAGAAAGCAGATTCCAAAATATTTGTATGCAACCTCTTCTAGTATTTCACCCTCAAAATTCAAGCTCTTGAGGTAAGGTGTTTCTCCCCACTCCCACCCTTGCCCTCGTAGTAAACAAGTGTTCTCTGGACGCCATTCAGTCAGTCAGATTTTTTCCTAGTGAGGTATTTATTAAACACAGAGATCCCACTGGGGTCCATTTGACAGGAACAATGAAATAAACTCTCATCTCCCTGTGTTAGCAGGTGCTCTGCAGGCAAGAAACATCCTGGAAAGATAACTGTCATCTTGTCTGTCTTTTTTTTTTAATCTTCTGAAGTCCTCTGTACCGAACATCATTTTGTTGACGGTAGACCATCTTTCTAAAATGGTATTTCCAAGATCTTTTTGAATCTTGATCCTTTTCTACAAAGTGTTTTGCAAAAGTGCAAGCTTCCAAAAATTTGAGAGTATCACCAGAGATGTCTACCTTGAATCTTCTTTAACCTGCTCTGGCCTGTGCAACTGTCTGCTTATTAGAACAGTTCACGTATCTACTCACATTAACCTTCTTCATGAAAACCAAAGTTGCCACTACTACTATCTTCTCCGTATTTTTTGTGGCTTGCCGTCAATCTCTGTCAAGTAATGGACACTATAGAAGAAGAGGGATGAAAAAAGAAAATAATATATATGCAGAAGCTCTTCTTACTGCCTTTTATAACTTCTGCTAATTGAAAACCATTTAGGTGCCTTAACCTTTCTGATTTTATTCTTCTGTGCTTGTGTTCATTTCCAGGAAACAGAAGGGATTATATAAAATCTGTTTCACAATTATGAAGGGGCTATCATATTTTTTCCTAGAAGCTTAAATTAATTTAATCTCTTCAGCTTTGAAAACAACTTGCAGAGTGCCTCCCTCCTAAATACAAAGGAAGCCTAAGTAGTTTGATAGTTTAAGCAAAAGGTCTTGAGAGAGGGACAACTGTGCATACAAAGTAGGTCAAATCTGTGGATTTAAATTAGTCCAGGTAGAAAATTCAGTACTGAAAACTCAATCAAAACTCCTCTGCAGTTCAGTCTCTATATAAACCATATCCTTTCAATACTATTCAGAAGGTAAAAAAATCAGAGGACATGAGCCATATTTAAGCAGTAGAATTAGAAGGCACAACTCATGTAAGAGTTGAAAAGTGCTGGCAAAGATAACGTTCAACTATTAGAGCTTACCCCATTGCAGCTTCTGACCTATGCAAAATCCCAATTTTCTCATTATTTCAGTGCAAGCCCTCTATCACTTATTTGAGTCCCTTCACCAAATTTTAGAGACCTTGAAAGTTTTCCCCACAGATGATTTTTTTTTCAGTATAAGATTTTAGAATGCCTAAACTAAATTTGAAGTTGTAATTAATGCCAACATGTTTTATTCAAAGCCTCATTTTACGTAAGCTAACCAAACAAGCAATCTGTAGAAGTCAGCCTCAGTAGTTCTTCACTTCCATCACGTTAACACATCATTCTTTGGCTTACAGTAACATTGCTGTAGCTTCCATGACCTAAGACTACAAGCCAGGTAATGTTTGCATGCAGAGGTAGCAAGTTTTGTGAGACTCTTTGATACAGACAAAAAAAACATACAGGCTTTCCGGCACATGGTTCTCCTCAAGTCCAAAATACTACTCAATTTAAAATCCTCTGCTAAATTCCTCACTTGCACATAAATGCGTTGAGGTCATGGTGTTCCTTTTATATGTGAGATTGGTTTTTTATTACACTAAAGCAATATATAATTGATTTTTTCTTTTTTAAAGGTAGTTTTACAAAAGATTTGCACCATCTGTAAAGGAAGGTTTATGAAGACTTACAGGATGACAGTGATTATCTTTAAATTTGACATGAACTAAACACCAAGAAAGCAGCCTGAAAGCATCTTTAAGATGTAGTCAACATGGATTCACCAAGGG
>VZSC01002419.1:205877-217052 GCA_013398225.1 Steatornis caripensis | reverse complement strand
GTTGTGGAGTCTCCTTCTCTGGAGATATTCAAAACCCGCCTGGATGCATTCCTGTGCAACCTGCTCTAGGCTAACCTGCTTTAGCAGGGGGGTTGGACTAGATGATCTCTAGAGGTCCCTTCCAACCCCTACCATTCTATGATTCTATGATTCTACGTTGGGATTCTTTTTAATAGGACTGAAGATACAACACCCACGGTACTGTCTGTAGTTCTGTGGAACCCTGCATTAAATGTGGTGAGTTGCTGGATGCTCAAAAATATTTTCTTTCCCTGAGCAGGGTGTTCAGGAGTCATGCTAATACAGCAGCAGGACTGTACAGACTGCCTGTCAACCTGGGCATGGGTTGTTAAAACAGTGCAAGCCATGAGAAATCCAGATACTTGGATAAATAATGGGGAACAGTGTCCAGTGATTGACCATTCTGACACCCTTTGGTCCATGAGGTTCTACTAACTCTGAGCCAGCATGTCCTAGCCCACTGCAGGTAAAACCACCATCATGGGAGGACTTCTTTGTGCAGAGTCACACACAAAAAAAAAACCCCAAACCCAGAAGAGCCCTAGGCCAGCTCAGGTGTGACACTAGATCCAAATTAGCAAAACCCAAGGACCCAGAATGCCAGTGAATGGAAGCCATGTTCCGCTGTCCAGCTGTTCCCAACTTCTACTACCTTCCCTCCCTTCCTTGGCATTGTTGATGGTTTATCCTTATTCTTCAGCTGTAGAAGCCTCAAGGAAAGAGGGAAAAGGGGAGGAGGGTGGGGAAGGGAAGAGGTGAAAAAAGAAAGAGCCAGCTTGGTTCCCTGCTGGTCAATCAGCATACACATCCTTCTGTTCACATCCATCCCCCACCAAACAGCATGCCTTCAGATGCAACACCGAGAGCCTTCTGTGTCTCCCTGTCAAGATATGCCAAAGTCGAGTGTTTTCTTTGTACCCAAGCAGACCCTAAGACATAACATCTGCTATTTATCACGTGTTCATTTTGGACCATCCAGTAAAAAAACATGCACATTACTTCTTAGAAAAAATAAATACTTAGATGATTAGACATCAGCTAAGTCAAAAATATAAATCACGAGAAGCAGGAAGAGATAGTTTTCTCCCCCACATCAACTTTGATATGACATGAAGCTGATAATTATCTTTAGCAACTCTCATATCAGCTCAAATTGCTGTATTCAAGCTTTGAAATACACTATTAGAATAATGAAGCAATGTAACAGTGGATGAAGACTTGTATAAAACACAAAGTTTACCACGTGCCTTTTTTTTTTGATGCCAGGAGTTCTCCTGCAAACGTACAGAGACACTGCAAATATAACACAACCTTTTAACAGCCACAAAGTTGATCTATTGTGACACACTTTCTAACAAATTAAAATCGGCATTTTTTAGTATTAGCATTAGTTTTACAGGAGGAACCAGGGTTTCTGAAATTTACAATAAACTTTTAACTTCAGACATGAAATAATGACTAGGTGGATACTTGCTGTGCATGCGCACATTTGTATTTAAAAAGAAAACACAGCTTTCAACACGTTGCTGCACAAAGTGCCTTTTTTAAACAATCAGATTTTCCAAAAACACGTTGAAGGCTATACAATTGTACGCTTCTCAGTGAAGTAGCAAAGTTAAACTTTTCTCCCTTAAGCTGACCTGCAGCAATAAAAACTTCTGCATGCATGCCCTCAGCTGTGTTTGGATGAAATTAAGTATACAGTACAAATATTCACATTCCTAAGCGCAAGACTGAAACAATGCTCCCAGTGTTCATTTCAGCGCTTCTTGAAAAAAAAGAAAAAAGCAAACTGACATCACCCTAAACTGTACATTCTCAGCATAGATCATTTAACTCCCTAAAAAAAAAAAAAATCACAAAGAATACAGATGTTTCACCAGCTGAAAGAAAACACTGTGTAAATACTAAGCTTGGAATAATATGCCACTCACCAAGCTATGAAGGTTGAAGTAACAAGGAAAGCCAAAAAATGGTGTTTGCAAAATGGCAGCAGTAAGGAGATGACTGTGCTAAGCTAAACGTGGTTTTTCGGAATTGTTCCATTAAAAGCTTTTGCCTGAGTATTAACAGGCTAGCGAAAAAAACCTCAAACATGATTTTTCTTTTTTTCTCTCTTTTAAAGGCAGATAAAATTTTATTCTTCTTGTGTGATAAATACAACTGCCAAGTTATCTCTGTATTCTGAAAGTGAGGCCAAATTTTTCTTTTTTTTTTTTTTTTACTACAACCATGTAGATAAAAACTGGCAAGCTGCTGTGACAGGTGAAGGCATTTTTATTAGGATGAGAAAAAGTTCAAAGTTACAATAATTATCTCTAGGGAAAAGCAAGTTCTAAAAACCTCCTTTTTTCTTAAGGATGAAAAGTGTCAGTGTGATAACTACAACGGGACTAAAACCTCAACTATCTCCCCAGTTTTCCAAGCAGATATCTATACCAAAAACAGCTGGCAGAGTTTATAACTATCTGGTTACCTTCTGACATCATCCTGCTCTGTAAAAAATTGTATTTGTGGAAATTTAGTATTTTTAACACCAGNGCTGGCAGAGTTTATAACTATCTGGTTACCTTCTGACATCATCCTGCTCTGTAAAAAATTGTATTTGTGGAAATTCAGTATTTTTAACACCAGCAAGCATGGCAGTTCACAGTCCCTGCAGTTCATACTACTTTTGCAAAAAAAGGCAGCTATACAAGTTGCAGGGTAATAGTTTAAAATTAGTACAGAACCACAGCGCACAAACGTGTTGCACCAGACAGTGCTGGTGGCACCCGTGTGTTCTCACGGCATATGATTCATCCTCTGCCACACTGAGGTTTAGCAACTGTGTGGATAGATCAACTCTACTACAAACATTAAGGCTTTCCTTCATCTGAGGTATTTAATTACGAGAAAAATAGAGAGAAGGTGTTTGGGGAGGCAGTGTAAATATTCTGAATTTGTTTTCACATTTAAATGACAATATGTTGAAGAGGAATTTCAAATATTTATCAATTCTCTTGCTATCCCCAAACAAATGTGTTTGAAAAGCCATCATTTATTACGTTGTTCTCATAGTCCTGGATCATTTATATATACCAGATTATTACAGGCATCGCCCTGTGTTCCTACCACCTCCTTTCTTTGAAGTCTTTAATTTCATGATGGTAATTCACAACTAACAGATCAGATTATTGTTTCTGCCAAATATAAATTACATGATTGTCATATATGATTACTATATATGAATATTGCTTCCTCAAATTTGATTTTGTATTAATTAATAAACTCAGTCTGAAGTTGAGATATTTCCCTTCACAAATATTTTTCTGAAAACTGTGTACATTTTTCTTCCTTTAAAGCAACAGCTGGTTCACAATTCAATTTTTCCGTAATTTCAGCTTTGTTTTGTCAGCACATTTCATCATCTCATTACACAATTTTGGTTTATTATTCATGAGAAAGCAGGGCTTTTAAATCCCTCTTCCAAATACATCCATCAAAATTCATAGAGCCAGGTTTATAAAAGAATCAAGTTCTTCTAATTAAAACGCAGGCAAGCATGTTTTGATTGAATTAAGAAGTTGTAAAATAAGGTATGAAAGTGTCTAAAGTTATGAATAAAAATACAATACTAGTTGACTCCATATAACTGACCAAGAATAACGCAGCTCTTTAATAATCTGAAAATTATGAATGTGTCATAACTAATGAAAGGTACAAAACGCTGAAAAATAGCAAAGTAGCTTTCTTCTCAGTGATAAGATATATACTACAAAACATCCATTATTAAAATGTGTTCTTAAAATTGAAGATAAATAGCTGCTTTTGTCTAAAACAAGCCAATAAATGTGAAATTTCACAGATCAAAGTTCTGGCAATACCGTTTTTATTAGGTTTTTCTTCAGGTTTTTCTTCCTATTTGAGTTAGAGCGAAATTGAATTCCAGCTTAAAATTTGTGTATGCAACTCAAATTCTGTCCTGGGAGAAAACAAAACAATGAGAAGCTTGCTGCCAGCTAACATCATATTCCTGACTGGTACTGGTACTTGAAAGTCCTAGCTGAATGTTCTCTTAGAAGTATGTGGTTTGCCTATTCGCACAGAAACCTGATACCAGCTCTGACTTCATAATCATTGGGACTTTTTTTCCATTAGAATTAAAGATACTTTTCAAATTATCTTTCATCTTATAACTAAAGGTACATGTGCTGGGCAGCGAACCCCAACCAAAAGACCTACACACAGACTGGCTGATGAGAAAACAGAAAACCCCACTAAGTATATGGCACTAAGAAAAGGCAAAGCTGCTTGATGAGTAAGGGTCACACACACACACCCCACACCCCCCCCAGACTGTATGTTGGAAGCAATTGAAAACTGTGCTCAGCCTGTATTTCTGATCAGAACGGTAGGAAAGATACAATGAAGTCTCCTCTTCCAAGTCTATACCCTGCCATCATAAAAACCCACCCATAGCTGTCTTAATTCAGCTACCTCAAAGGATATAAAGCCTTCCCCCTCCTTTAAACAGCTTTGTTTTCCCCTTTTTTTGGGGGGTGGTGGCATAACAATTCAAAATTATTCTTTCCCAGAATACATCCTCCTAACACAGTTATCCTGCACATGTCCACATGAAGGAGACAAAACGCAAATAAAAGACCAAGGTACACACCCTTGTTTACTGAGGGCTGTTTACAATTAGGAGGAATATTAAAGGATACAGCTACCCCACTGACACTCAGAAGCTGACATATGAGAGACAAAGTCAGTACGAACATGTTTATAAAAAGTGCTCAGAAGCAGACTGCTACTTGACCCCGTAGCTTTGCTGGTTTCAGCAGAGGTGATCTTCTGCCTCAGGAATGTCTGCATTAAAACACAAGCTGAGAAAATAATTAGAAGTAAGCTACATTAATTTGAGGCTTTGATTTCCTAAATTCCACATTACAGCTTAAAGTGAAGCAAAACTTTCAGCATCAGAAAACAATTTTCGTCTCGCAGATAATTTTAAACTTACAGAAGAGAAAATACATATACAAGTCCCTCAAACAAAATAAAACCACTGAGTATTTTTAAAGTCTGAGGAATAATTTGTCACATTAAACATCCAAGTGCAGGTAGCTATACCCATGGGAAAAAAGGCGGTTCTTTTCAGGGTCACATTACAGTTTCCGAAAGTTTTCCCCCATTCATACATCAAGTCTGCCATAACCTGTTGCTGTACATGCCTCTGTGTACGAGGATCAGCTTCCTCTTTCATTGCTGCATATTTATAAGTATATTGTCACTTTTAATGGCTCCATTTACATCTGAGGAACTCAATATTGCCAATTGCACTCTTCTGTCTGAACTCTAAGCCAACATTATAAAGCCCGCTGAACTTAGTGTAAGATTGTTCATTATTCCACGGCAGGGATTGGCGTACCTCTCTTCGAGCACAAGTAACAGGAAGAACATCCCTCCCTTAAAAGAAAATTCTCACACAATTAATTGCTGGTAACGAGGGGGACATTAGGGGCTACAGCTATACAGATGCATCAAACACCAGCCACGCTGGTGCCTAGACCCTGAATTCAAATGCCATACTCGTCCGTCGTAGAGTCACACAGCTGAATGCAGGTAGAACTCACA
Organism: Steatornis caripensis; assembly: GCA_013398225.1. Lineage (NCBI taxonomy): Eukaryota > Metazoa > Chordata > Aves > Caprimulgiformes > Steatornithidae > Steatornis > Steatornis caripensis. The sequence continues at coordinate 211,415 of VZSC01002419.1, read as the reverse complement.
AGAATTCTCCTCTGTCAAAATGATCCCTACAAAAAAAGCACATGCAACTGAAACACCCAAAAAAGTAACTTTATGTCTAGACAACACAGGTAATGTGTGGCCTGAACCTGTAGGTAAGTCCAACTGAATTCCAAGTGTAAACACTAATAATGTGTAGTTCAGCCTTACAAACACAGTAGGTAGGACAACAGCACAAAGGAAGGTGCATGTAATTCAAACTCTTTCTTTTTTAATTACAGTAACATCTAGGAAGTAATTCGTGCAAGAGGATCCCACTAAGTGGTACCATGAAAGGGGAAAGACAATCCTCAGCCAAACTCGTCTCCTATATTCTCAGTCTCACTGTACTACAAGGCAGTAGTATTCAGCACAGAAGGATGTGGATACATCCCCTTTCCAAGAAGGCAGATAACCTGAGAGAAGAGAGGACTGGCTTCCCAAAATACACATAAACCTTTTACTTCTTTTCCATGAATGATGAAGAAATAAAGCTTTTACTTACATAATTGCCAAAGGATTATTATAGAAAAAAAGTCTTGCAGGCAAGGAAACAGAGAGATTATTTACTTAAAATTGAAAATCTACAGGGGATGCATCCCAGAGACAAACTTAACTCAGATACTTTAAATTCCAGTTCACAGATAGTAAACATGTGCATGAGAATTTGGGGGGGGGGGAATGACTGAATTATGCTTTAAGTAGACTTTTTTGAAAGCACTTTGTTCTTCACAAAAAACAGTGAGAAGAATATGTATCTGTCAGTAAGATGTAGACTGTACGACCAAAAACACACAGAAAATATAGACAGTATTTCCTCAGAGCTCATCATTTTTGGAACACTGATCTTCCTGAAGTTTTCTACTAGTATCATACACTTTTTGAAACTATGAAGTTCATAGAAACATGGATAACTTATGATGAAACTTAAACTACAGCAAATATGTGAACCATGCTACTGCTAAAACTCAGCAGATTTTTGCCTTACGCATACAGACAAGCTATTTATAAATTTTTACTTCCCATCAGGCTCAGCGTGATGTCAGCTTACAATAACAAGTTAATGTTAATGTTTTCCAGTAATTTTCACAGTGCCATTTAACTGCAAGTGCCCTAGCCAAGGTAAACTTAAGGGCAAGGAAAGGGCTAACTGTATAATCAGGGAAAAATGTTAATGAATTTTGCATCTCTGCTTTGAACACTTGGAATCCTACCTGCAATATATTTCTCTTTTATTCCCAAAGTTTAATCTCACTAGACAGCTGATTACATCTCTGCAACACAGCTCAAATATTCCTTCTGATTTTAATTAGCCACAAAGCTCCATCGCCTTGTGAATTTTTCTCCCCCCAGACAAACAAGCGTCCTATGCCATCACAGAAAGTGCCAAACTCAAAGCTATCAAACATTTCCTGAACTCTAGCAAGCTCACGCACTTTGTTTTACAACCAGAAGCATCAAGGCAGACTAATGCTGTCTCTGCAAATCCACCAGTAACAGACGAGTTCCAAAGAAAAAANAATTTTTCTCCCCCCAGACAAACAAGCGTCCTATGCCATCACAGAAAGTGCCAAACTCAAAGCTATCAAACATTTCCTGAACTCTAGCAAGCTCACGCACTTTGTTTTACAACCAGAAGCATCAAGGCAGACTAACGCTGTCTCTGCAAATTCACCAGTAACAGACGAGTTCCAAAGAAAAATGACGAAATTTGCTGGGGCTCTTCTCTTCAGAGGCATTACAAACCAGTCAGGAAGATCTGTTCTTTATCATTATTTTTCCCCTTCCCTCTTGCACTCACATGCAATTGGTAAGACATGTTTTTGACAAAAGGGAAAGTCAACAGCTTTTAGGGCAGAAAGGTTTTTTGAAAAGCAAGCTCTTCCAACGCACTTCCTTACTCAAGTCCACCATCTCCAACATTTGCAGATGCTCGCCTTTGATTTTATTATCCCAAAGGAGTACAGCTGTCTTGTCTCTAAAATCAGTTCCAAGAACAGTTTTTTTAAAGCTGCTGTAGCTTAACTCTCCGCTCCCTTTGGATCCTGAATTGCATAGAGGTTGCCTTCTGAGCACAGCAGTGCCAATGGTAGATGTTACCACACCTAGCACTTGTTCAAGGGTGCATCCTGCTGAAGTTTGACTACTTCAAACCTCCTAGCCAAGTGTCTAATGAAAGCAAACTCTCCACTCCCTTCAGTCACATGAGTTAGGTTAGCAGAGGCCTGCTATTTAAATGGAGCAAATCTTACTGCTTTTTAACTGAAATGGCTCAGGGAGGACCACCAGCTGATCTCTGGCAGCTGCAACACCCAGAGGAGGGCTAGTGATGATCAGCAGGATGTGGACTGCTGTGCACAAGCTGTTTGCAGAGTACAAGCCTATAGAAATCCTCTGGCATTAAAGCCTCAAAACCAGTAATGAGAGCAACCACCAGGCAATGCACCCATTTTACTACAAGCCAGATCTGCTACAGGCAGCTGAAAATCATTCTGCATCACTGATGCAAGAAACCATGAGAATACTTCATACTCTCCTTCTTGCAGTCAAAGTATCTCAATGGGTTCTTCAGTGTCTTTCCCCTTCACAATGAATACCAATTTGGTCCTGCCTGTGCTCATCTCCACCCACCACTCCACAGCCAGTGTCCTGACACTTTTGTATTTTACCAGTGGCTGCAGTTGCAAGACCATCGACTAAAACCAATAGTTTATTTAGTTAACAGATTAAACACTTCCTGTTTACTACCTTTAGATAGACTAAACCTGTCTTCAGGGAGAGCTTGCAGTTTTAAGTCACTTCAGAATCTGAATTTGGCAGAGTAGAAATGAGTGGAAGCCACCACTACCCTCGCTCGTACGTTCCCGTTACTTTGTTCGTAACCTCTGACAAATCATAAATAAAGCTGCAAAAAAGTGCCACACAGAATGGCTCCTCACAGAATCACAGAATGGTAGGGGTCGGAAGGGCCCACTGGAGATCCCCCAGCCCAACCGCCCTGCTAAAGCGGGTTGCACAGGAACACGTCCAGGCAGGTTTTGGATATCTCCAGGGAAGGAGACTCCACAGCCTCCCTCCGCAGCCTGTGAATCATCACATAGATCTTACGTGTATCTCCATTATCACAGTGTTGCAAACTTTTAGAGCCCTGAAGGTGTCTGTGCCATACCCTGTCCTAAATTCTGACCACAAAGTATCCACTATCAATAGATTTTGCTGGGAATTGATAGTTTATGTTGAAGGATCATCACATAACACAGCGTATTTTTTTCAGAAGCAGTAAAATTTCCTATAGAAATAAAACTACAGTAAAGCACATATAATGGTACGAAGTATGATCGCTTCAAATAAACTCAAATCATAAAATATTTCAATTTGGCGAAAAGGACAACAAAATGAATTAGCAAGATGATGCTGTTAGAAGTTACTGAATTCACGGAGGTAGCTTAGGAGCTTACTTAAATTCCACACAATTCCTCAAGTTCACCGCACTTGCAAAACCCAGAGAACTTTATTTGAAACTATATTCCCTTTTTCCCCTCTCCAAACACTGTTAAACCTTTTTGGTGTACTTTATCAGGCCTTAAAATACATTAAAAATTATCAACTAGCTGCAGAAGGGGAGTCCACCTATTTATTTATTTACTTAATATGAAGGAGAATGAGTGGTCTCCTAGTAAGGTACAGACAATAACGGAGTAAAAGTTTTTTGTTAAACAGGTTAAAAGGTCAAAATAAAATACTTACTGATGACATCATGGTTTTCACTACAAAAATCTGTGAAGAGATCCCCTACAGATAGCATTGTGTAAAGTACAGTAACAATACTGCGTATGAATGTTTTGTATTACAAATCATGAAAGAAAAGAAAAATGTTCTCAAATTTGTCATCCAGTTCTGTTTTAGTCACTGTACGAATTGGACAAATATCATGCGCCACCCAAAAGAACTCATTTTTTTCCTTTTTTTTTTTTCTCCAGGAAAGTCAAGCTAACTAAAGCAAAAGACCCAAATCAAGCTTCTCTGGGAATTCAGTTATGAGTATATGACAATAAACACCTCCTGCTCATGACATTAAAATTGAATGGCATTGTCCATCACCCAGGGACACCTCCAAAGTGTCTTATGCTTGTACAATTATAACACTGAAACTGTTTTGAGGATTTTCGTGGCTAATCATAGCACTGTAATTCTACTCAAAGTTGCTTCTGTAAAACTCCAGGGATCACCCATGTAGATAAGGCCATTATAAGACCCATTCATGTACTGACTGAATGAAAAAATATACATGACTGACTCCCAATTTCTAAGCCTTTCTTCCTGCTGTCCTATTTAATCCTTATAAGTATCACTGAAATAAAACTGAATTAAAAGATAACACTCAGATGGAACACAAATTCCTCTGAAAGAAAAAGGCTGATGGAAAAATATCAGCAAAACTGAACTAGTCAAACAGCTGATGGAAAAAAGCATCAAAGGCTGTGGGGGTTATAAACATCTCTCCTTCTGAGGAAATCTGACTGTAAATATCAAAGCCTACGGCACTCTCAGAGAATGAAAAACCCAAGAAGTTACTGCAGTAATAATTTGAGAGCTGGACATTATAAACTTAACAGTATCTGCAATTCTACTTCAGAAATATTTAGGATGAGATCATTTATTTAGACCATGTGATCATGGAAGTTCATAAATTAAAAGGTCACATGAAACGAACTTCTTTCTTGTTCAACTGTTGACAAAGTATCACATTGTACAATACTAAAAATAGTGTTAAACTTCATTAGAACTATTAATTCTTATGTCATATTAGATTAAAATGACAGTGCTGTATATTCGATGTATCTGTCTGAAAGGTCTTCAACTTAAAAACAACTTTTTACCTAAGACTGCAAAATGGCTTTTCAGAAAAATGAAAAATTAAGAACATGAAACAACTCTAAGGCTTACATTACTCTGTAGTTCTATTTCTTTCTTTAATACAGCGTATCTACCACTGTTACCAACAGTTCATGTTTTTTTTAGGGAAAACAGTATTATGCTTTCATTACTAAAGGCAGTATGAGGATACAAAAGACAGCCTTTTTTTCCCTTCCCAATGATCACTGAATACCAAGATGCCGTATTTTATATCTTTTAAAACTAGTTAAACATAAAATGCTCATTTTGGCTTTTATAACCTCTTTCTTTCACTTCTGACAACAGAAGATGCCTGAAGCTGTAACATAATTCTTGAATGTCTTGCAGAGAACAATAATCCAAGAGAAATAACTACAGTCATAAGACTATTACCTCATCAGTTCCTAATCACAGAATCACAGAATGGCAGGGGTTGGAAGGGCTCTCTGGAGATCCCCCAGTCCAGCCCCCTTGCTAAAGCAGGTGCTCCCAGAGCAGGGTGCACAGGAACGTGTCCAGGCAGGTTTTGGCTATCTCCAGAGAAGGAGACTCCACAGCCTCCCTGGGCAGCCTGTGCCAGGGCTCTGTTACCCTCACAGTAAAGAAGTTCTTCCTCATGTGGAGGTGGAACTGCCTGTGCTCCAG
>VZSC01002419.1:145591-205343 GCA_013398225.1 Steatornis caripensis | reverse complement strand
AGCAACCCCCCGCCCCCAAATTCTATTGCTGGAAGCACCTGATGCACTTCATTCTTTTTAAGGCCACTTTTAATACAGCACTAACTAGCACCACCACAGAGGTTTGAAATTCTGCCTGCTCAACAAGTCTTGTGTAAGAGAGTAGCACCCAAAGATAAGTACCCAAAGTCCTGTCCTTTTGAAATGCTTCAGGACTATCTATGGGCTGTGGTTTCATGCTGCAACACAGGGTAAACACATACAGCATACGTTTTTTATTAGATGTTACATCAGGAAACAACAACAACAACTATTTGGCAACAAGATGTATACACGAAGTCTTTTAGAGTGTTACTATGTCCACCTCTACATCTTCCTTAGGCTTTTTTGGAATTGGGTAGTGGGACATTAGCAGCATCACCATGGCACATGTGTATTTCCACACTAGTATTAGTTACTTTTGTATTAACACAATAACCTAAAAATTATGAAATATGCATGGTGTTTCACAGAAGATACTAACACCACCATTTAAAACTTCTTATTTGAGTTGATCAGGATTCAAATGTGACTCAATTCCAAAGAGCAAAGGCTCTAGCTGGTATTTCTTATGGCACAAAATGATTCAATAGGTAAAAAAAGTCAGAATGAAGAGAAACACGTCAAAAACGCACTCAAGAATAGCTCCATTTATATTTCCTTTGAAAAGAAGTGATCACTGGTCAATCTACACTTCCCTGTTCTAAATGCCAGTGGTGTCTGTTTCACCAGTGAAACAAGACAATCAGAAAACCAGAGAAGAATAAATGAAAGATTCCTCGCCATTTATAAATGTGAGACGAGTACATAATAGGCATTTTATTTGCTACAAAAGCGCTTTGTGGGGAACACAAAAAAGTTTAAGTTGGCTTTTCCTGATTTAAACTATGTTTTTACCTGAAGAACAGCAACTTACGATTATAAAGCTAAACAAATGCATGCATTTGGACTGTGGAAAGAAGAAAAGGTGCTGAGAAAATGAAACTATACCGAAGNGAGAAAAAAATTAATAACCAGTTCTTATTTTCCACAATAAAAACGGGCCAGAATGAACTACTACAACCTGGAGAGGTCTCCTGCCAAAACAAGACTAAGACATTGATTGCAGATGTGAAGATGTACTGAATCTGAAGTGAACACTTTTGAATAAAGGTCCATACACAGATACATTTGACATGCGCTTCTGACAGCATGATAAAAACCTTACTGCACTAAGCAATACACCAGGACAGCAGCTACTCTTTAAGAGAGGATGCAGTCCAGAACAGAGATATAGAGGAGTAAGAACCTGAAACAAGAGCTGGTAGGAGGGAGTTGATAAGTGAGAGTGCCAGGGGAAACAGGGAGAGATAAACAAAGGCACAAGCCTGAGAAGGAATGAGGGAGGACAGAATAGAAGCACCTGCTGCTTATAGTGCCTTCAGAAGCCTCGTTCATTCTTTGCTTGCTCCAAGCTGTGTGGGAGGTTTCCACAACATCAAGGAGACTCGGATGATCCAGAGACAACTGGCACCTTTTACGAAGGAAGGAGCAGAGAAAAGGAGGGACCTTGACAGGTGATAAATTTAGAAGCATCCTTATCACACTCTCAGCATTCTCCTTGCCCTCTTCTGCAGTTAGACCACACCTAGGCTGTTTCCAGGACCTGATGAAGGCTCTGCAGGGTACTTTAAGTTTAACAGCTGCCTGCAACTCTACCAGAAGTCGCATTTTCAGTGATCCAACTCAGAATCCACATTATTCATTGAGGGTTTTAGCAGCAATGCCCTAGAACTGGGAGCATGTTGTACTAGACAGTGGAAAACAAATTNTACTTTAAGTTTAACAGCTGCCTGCAACTCTACCAGAAGTCGCATTTTCAGTGATCCAACTCAGAATCCACATTATTCATTGAGGGTTTTAGCAGCAATGCCCTAGAACTGGGAGCATGTTGTAGTAGACAGTGGAAAACAAATTTTCTTTCAATAGAGCATTGCTCCCCACATAGCCTTGACCTAAAAGCGCAACATATAGATAGACTCTTATAANCAACTCAGAATCCACATTATTCATTGAGGGTTTTAGCAGCAATGCCCTAGAACTGGGAGCATGTTGTACTAGACAGTGGAAAACAAATTTTCTTTCAATAGAGCATTGCTCCCCACATAGCCTTTACCTAAAAGCACAACATATAGATAGACTCTTATAGTAAGACATCACCTCTACCCCTCAAAAACCCCTCCACCACTAGATACGAGTATAACACAGCTTCTTCTTGTTAGTCCTGCCCCCATCTAAGCTTTCTGTCCCGTGTAGTTTCTTTATGTCAGTCAAATTTCTGTACAATCCTTCCTCAGACTGGATATCCATTTCCCATTCTCTTCTGGCCCATGAATAAATGGCATCAGAGGCACAAAATCAGAGGAACACATTTTCAGAGTATGCCATCAGTTCAGGTTCAGAGTCATTTAGAGCCTGAGTAAAAAAACCACTTTAAGTCAAATGCCCGTGTAAAAATTGTTCCTAGAAAATTTTAGCACCATAACAACAACTACTTGGGAAATTAAATCTTCTAAAATAATTACATTAATAAAACCAAGAAAAAATAGTGGTAAAAACACTACTGCAAGAAATGCTTGTGACATACAAACAGAGGAAAAAAGTAAAGTAACATGCTTTAAACATGGTTGAAGGAAGAAAAAGTACACTACATTGATTCAAAACATTCTACTTTCATTCACAAAGACTCTGAAATTAATTTTCACACCTTGGAAAAGTGTCTTATTCTTGTTTTGTGTTTACTTTGTTCCATTTTCTTAGACTTCCAAGTTCTTCCTCCTCTCAATTTTTAGTTCCACTGCTTGAGATTCTTGCACCCTGGCCTTCAGTATAGGTAAGTCTTTACTGAGTAGTTATCCACCAAAACCCACTCAGCCCTCTTCATTCACTTCACCCATACAGCGTTCCTTTAAATGCCAGTTTTTCAGCTTTCTCATCCTTTCGTGGAGGGTATTCTTCTGCTTTGTAAACAGGCTAAGAAAGCTTCCAAAGACCAAAGAACTCACCTTCCCACATTTCTCACTATAGCTTGAACTTCTGAAGACACAAAGCATAGTAAAAAGCCCTCACTGTCCATAAATATTTTTCATACATCCTTAAGCAGTCAGAACTTATCATGGATGAGTGTTTTAGAAAGTATAACCAGGACATGTATCCAGGATTATCTTTTTTTTGGCTCTGAAAGTCTTAAAAAGACATGGTTTCTAGATCAAAAGGAAGAGCAAAAAATCCTGTGCGGGTGGGACTGAAAAGATGTTTTTGGAGATGAAAAATGAACTCTGTGGAGTACTACATTAATCCGCTGCACCACCTAGGAGAATATTATACCTTCAGTACACTTTACAAGTTTCAACTTTTCCCTTCCCAACTGTAAAAACATCCTCTGCCTGTGACAGAGTGATAGGATTGCTTTCCTGACTAATCATGAGGGATACTTAAAGATTCATAATAAAAAACAGGTGCAAGAAATATGCATAGAATTGAACACTTTAAAAATTTAGACTTCACAAGAGTTCAATTGCTGTTCTGGGAGGTCTAAAGCAAGTTAAGCAGCCAGTGCCTAAAATAGTTCAACCCTCTTCAGGAAGATTTAAGCAGTAAAAAGTAGAACACTGTGCCAACGGTATTTGTTTCTAACATTGCCACCACCTAAAAGGAAAATAATCTATCCATTGTGAAAACTGTACCTACAGGAGGATTTATCTTTCCTTAGTTTAATCCTAACACCTAATAAAAGTTGTTCTGTATAACCACATTCATATATAGCGTTTTCAATCACTGCACATTTATCTCAGGCATAACTAGAGAAGCTAGCTGAACACTAGCGATGCTTTATGGCTGGAACCAAACACTAGACAGGGTACCTCAAATGGCTACCCACACGGCCACCCCACAATCTCTGCTAGCAATGTGGCTTGCAGGAGCTTTTCTTCATTAAGGACTGGTATTAGGTGCACTAGATCAGGGAGGCCAAAACATTTGCATAACAACCGCTTGCAATACCCATATTAATGAGTCAAAATCTAGGGCATGGAAGAGAGGGAGGCAGTGCATCCATCAAGTCATCCATTCCGCTTTACAGAGAGGGCAACTGTCACATTATCCATGGCACAACCCAGAGTAGTTCTTCCTATAGTTACCTCTGAATTAAAAATGAAAAAGAAGCAGCCTTGTTTTCACTAATTGATGAATATTGCTTATTCCATACTAAAAACACACTTTCTTTTTAAACTTCAAAGATGTGAACACAAGGTTTACGACAATAGCATCTGTGCATATCTTTAGTTGCTGTAGGAAGGAACTCAATAACGATGCAGAAACTGAATGAGAAGACCTAGTAAGAGTTGTAAGAGCTATCTAAATTCATGCCCTTCTGAAAACGCGTGACATGCCTTAGGAAGTCAGAGGCACAATATTTGGGAGCATTACTAATTACAGTAAAAGCAACTTCAAACCAATGTCCAACTAGCAGATCTGTCCGGCCAATTAGCAGTACCACATTAATTTTTTAAAAAAAGCAGCTGGAAGAAAACGTCTGGCAAAACCTCATCAATGATTTTCTTTCAGAGACTGCCTGCTCCCATTCTTGGAACTTGGTTGCATTTCTGTCGCATTCATAAATATAAATCTTGTTCTTAAACGCTTACCACCTCCTTGTATCAGTGTACTCCTATGTAACAGTTAATACGAATTTACAACATGAAGAAATGAGACAACTGCTCTGTTATTGCGAACTACATCTAAGTGAGTATGTTTTCAACTTGACATCAATATTTCTTCTCTCTTTGTACTAATCTTAAAAGTAAGGCTTATCTTGAACACTAAAAACTGAGCTTAGAAAAGAAACAGCTGGAAGGAAGTTTCATTGGAAAACATTTAATTACAGTAAGTTTATTTCTTTGATCTGTAGATAATGTAACAGTTGTTTACTATATTGAGTTTTTATAAGCCAACGTTGAACTGCTATACTTCAAACTTTAGTGCCAAGCCAAATAAAATGTAATTCACCCTAGTCAATGTTTCTGTGCTACTGAATAAAGCCAAACAAACAATATGCTACTTCCCCATTCATTCCCTTGGACCCTAGAGATCCTTTGTCTTTGAAACAAAACAGGAAGAAAACATGGTCACCGACACCCCTGCTGGTAATTCACCTCAAGGATTTTTAGGTCAAGCTAACAAGTAGTATATCTCTCTCTGACTCAGCCACAAGGACCAACATTGAAGAATGACTTTCAAAATATATTTGCCTAATTTGCCTCCTGTTGTCACATTCTCGCACCCTAGCCACTGGAGTCTGTGGGTTTTTATTACCTACTCAGTCCTGTAATAAAGAAGGTCCCATGATTGCTTGCTAGCTCTTCTTCATGCATCATTCTTCTCAGCTTTATTTTCAAATGCTCATATTTATTTAAATTGTCTTTATTCCTCTGAGTAAGTGTCCAAGTATTAAACTCATAAAACACAAGAGTGATCATAATCTCAAATACCTGAAGCTTTACCTTCCTTTGTAACAACTTAACCTAAAATCCTCTTCCTCTCAAAGGAAGGAAAAAGGCATCCACATTCACTAGGCAGGCTCTACTTTCATCAACAACAGTCTATCTTTATACAACTCTTCCAGATAATTAAACTACCTAATATATTGATGTTTTCATCATAAACTGCTCCTTCTCATCATGTACTTAATTTTTATCTTCAAAGTCACATCCATCCATCCATCTCTGGCTATAAGGATCATGTAAGATCCTTATACGCTAAGCTAAGACAGCACAAGCAGATGTTTCTCCAGCTGCTTGGTCTGTCTTGCTCTTTTTTCTAGGCTTGTGCTATTAGTCCTTGCTGGAAGCAGCACACTGACTCAGCTTATGTTCTCATCCTGGTTTTCTTACCGCCTTCATGAAATCTCCAACCATCCTTTAGATCAATTCTCCCATCTTCAAATCAATTCTTCCAGCTCTCCATCAATATCTAAAACATCGACATATCTGACGTTGATACAGACAATCTGAAGTTCTATCATTGTGCAGATCTTGCCATATTCAATAAACTCCACAAAGAAAAACAGTACATCTCCTTCATAAAAACCCTGTACAGATAGCATAAAGATCTGCAATGCAACCAGGCAGGTTTTTTAATCGTATTATTTTTTAATACAAGGATTCTAGATTCTTTCATTGTAAAGTATTTTCAGAAAGATGAGTCTAATGCTACAAGATGCTGCTATTCCCTGAAAAATAGTAACTCTTAATTTCTTGTCCCACTGAAGTCAGTGGGAAATTTGATCTTTAAAATTCATGTTAATTAACGTAAAGTGTTATGAAGTCCTCTATCTCCTACTAAGTCTAATTTCTGTCACATGCAACTAAGTTTACGTGACTCAGTCTGTTCTTTAGATTTGAGAGATACAACAGTGTTGCTGATTTCAAAAGCAAAACAAAATGGTTCAAAAACGCAAACCAACATTCCTTGCACAAGACTTTGCATTCACAAGCCAAACAGAACTGTTTGAATCAGTTAACATAAAAAAAACCCAAAACAAACAACACCCCCCAAATTACTTAATAGCAATTACATCTGCTCCATGATTAATTGCAGCTGTCAAATGAATTGTTCTCAATATGAACGGTATGTACACTCTCATTACGTTACAGATTTTTCCAGATTTCTGGAAACTAGTAAGTGCAGAACTGTGACTGAAAGCTTCAGTCATACTGCTGCTATTCCACTGGACTAATAACAACTAGATTCTAAATCTATGCACATCACACAGCCTTTGAAATCTAGCATCAATCATGTTAACTGATTCTCACAAGATAAAAACAAAAGCTGAAGTCTAACATCTGCTTTCCTTGGCAAACCAGTCTGAAAGCTCATGCATTTGGGAGGATTTTTAATCATCATAAATATTCTACAACCAGATGAATTAAAGGTACTGCTTTGTTTTCTGGGCAAATCATGCTTAAGGTCCCTCCAAAGGAAGAGCTTAAAGAATCAGAAGAATTGAGAGGTCTGCGTGCAGATGCAGGCAGTGATCTCGTTGGGATCATGGAGACAAGACAGGATAGCTGACATGTTTGGAGTGCTGCAATGGAGGGTTACAGGCTCTTTAGGAAGGACAGGTGGGGAAGATGAGAAGATGGATTTGCCCTCCATGTGAGAGAACAGCTGGAACGCATGGAGCTCTGCCTGGGAATGGATGATGAGCCAGCTGGGAGTTTATGGGTAAGTACCAAAGAACAGACCAGTATGGGTGACACTGTAGTCGGTGTCTGCTATAGGCCGCCAAACCAGGAAGAATGAGTGGATGAGACCTTCTACAGACAGCTAGAAGTAGCCTTTTTTCACGCCCTGGTCCTTATGGGGGACTTCAACCACCCTGGTACCTGCTGGAGGACCAACCCAGCGCAGCATAAGCAATCCAGGGGGTTCCTGGAAAGCACTGATGACACCTTCCTGACAAAAGCAATAGAGGAGACAAGAAGCAGAGGTGCTCTGCTGAACCTCATACTCACGAACAAGGAATGACTCATTGAGGATGTGAAGGTCAAAGGCAGCCTTGGCTGCAGTAACCGTGAGACGGTGGAGTTCAGGATCCTGAGAGGAGGGAGCAGGGCAAAAAGCAAGATCACAGCCCCGGACTTCACGAGAGCAAATTTTGGCCACTTCCTGGACCTGCTTGATAGAGTTCCATAGGATAAGGCCACTGAGGGAGCGGTGTGCAAGAAAGCTGGTTGATATCCAAGGACCACTTCCTCCCAGCTCAAGAGCAGTCCCACCCAACAAGCCAGAAGTCAGGCAAACATGCCAGGAGGCCTGCACAGACGAACAAGGAGCTCGTGGCAAAACTCAAACATAGAAAGCGAGTACACAGAAGGTGGAAGCAGGAAGGAAAACAGAGATGCTGCCCAAGCATGCAGAGATGCAGTCAGGGAAGCCAAAGCCCACCTGGAGATGCATCTGGCTGAGGGAAGGCTGAGGCACTGAATGTCATGTTCATCTCAGTCTTTACTAGTAAGGCCCATGTACAGGTATAACACAGGCTCAAGCTTTCTTTCCCTACTATGCTCAGAAGCTTACCTTCCTGGACTCTGTTCAGCATAAAGTGTAAGTGTACGGAACATGTTATCTAAATTGTATATAAAAACTGTTCAAAGTTTCAATCAGTTATTTCCAATAGAAGTAAAATTCATGTTTGTACTATTTAATCCCTTATTTGGAATAACAATCTTAAAAAATACTTGGAGTAATTTACATGAAAATTTTGATGGTTTACACAAGACCATCTACAACAATAAAAGCTATGAATGTTATACCCACAAATCTATGCAAACAAGAATTAACCGGGTGCAGACTGATGGAAATAAAAATTCCACATCGCTTCATGAAGATGCCCAATCATTGGCAGGATCAAAGAATCATTTAAAAAAATAAAAGGGAGACTGGCAGGAATCTCAAGTGATCACCTGTCCGTCTGTCAGGCACAAGCAAAACCTTATATACATCATAGCAGATACACTAGTTCTAAGTGCTGATCATTAATGCATCCTTAATGTTAGAAAGTATTTTCCAATATTTAAGCTCATATTTGACTGTGTTAATGAACAAACACAGAAAAGTATACCTTTCAGACATCAGCTATCAATAGCTTCCATTTTCCAAGACTAAGTACTTGTGTAGAAATCTCTTGAAGCCTACAGACAATTTTTGCTCTGACCCTTCCAATTTCCTCTCTGCACGCCTCTTGCTTTGCACATTCAGTAAAGAAAACCTAATTTGTCCAAGCTCATGTGCTATTACACTTTCTATCTATTTTGTGTCAGGTTGATTCCTGCTTCTGGAGTTATCATTTCTTGAAGAACTGCCAGATCTCCATAATTCCTTCTTCTACTTCAGGCTCATTTCCAAGTGATCACTCTCTATGAATTCTAAATTTAAGTGAACCTTGACCTTTACTAATGTTTGGAAGTCTTTGGTTAACTCTAACAAGTGTTTCCTCAAGACACTCAGGCTTATTGCAACTGCACACAATCAAAGACTAGAAGCTTTCATAAACATCAGGATTCAAAACACATTCTTTTACATAGGTGTCATCTTTACCATAGTTTTAAGAGACCGAGTTAAGACTGTTGTCTATGAGACTAGACATTTCTACAAAAACACACACATGAAAAGAGATAGCACACCATGTCTCTACCTGTATGGCTTACAAATATCACTACGAGTCAAACCAGTATACTGAAATTACTAATCACAGGTAGAGGTTAATGAATAAAACATTTTTTAATTAATTACAGCTTAAGTCTGAATTTCTCAATTATTCTGAACAGATGGAATACATACTGCAGAAATTCCAACCCTATAGAGGCAGAAGGTCAAAAACCCATTTGATCCTCTGGTAAGGATACCTCACAATCTTCCCAAATACTTCTAAGTTCCTTGGCAACTGCCAAAAGTCAAAAGGTTGCACAAACATAAAGGTTTCCCTAGTTATAAATGTTGATACACTTCCAGAAGTCTCTACATAAAGCTCTGGACAAGTTCTTCCTTTCAGCTGATCAGCTAAAAACCCTAGATCTTAAAACACCAGAGGCCAGAAATATTTCATCATCCAAGGCCAGTAGAAGATTTCTGCATTTTCTTGTGGATTACAAACTTGACTCCCACCCTCTCCTCCTGTCCCCTCGGCCAGTTTGGATTCTGGAGCGAAGTAGAAACTGCACTCATAAAGGAAACACTAAGCATAGAAAAGATTTTTTTCTTTGTCTTATTCAGGTCAATGCATTTACTTATGATGCAGAACTACTCCTTGAAGAATATTATCAATTCCATAAGAGTTACGAACAGCAGTATTCCTCCTAGATAATTCTCAAAAATAATTCTTTTGTAAAACATGTAAACCATAAGATTACTTTATCTTCATGCGTGTTCATATTCCTATGTAAATTGAGCCACAGTCATCATACTGGGGAGGAAAAGACATGTTTTCACATAACTCAAAGGTCTGAAGTTAAACACAACACATTTGAATCCACTGTCAAAAAACACGCCTTGTCAATCTCAGCATTTTGAAAACCAGGTCATGTTTGGACAAGCACACCATCCTGAACGCTTTTTGAATGATTTTTCTATAAATTAACATTTGGCTTGCAACAGATGAAGTGATTACATAACTCTGTAATATAACCAAAATATACCTTCAAGATTCATTAAATTTGGCACTGCCACATAAGCTTTAAGTCTGAGTAATTCCAACTTTCCTGTTCAAGACTTGACAGTATATGAACACCGAAATAAAAAAATCAGACAATGAACTTCATCAGCTTCTGACTAATGTGACTGAACAAATGAAATCAAATGACTGAATTCTATTTTCATAAGATATTTGCCTTGTATTCCTGGAAAAATCTAAATTTTACTGAGTTTTGTACAGACTCACTCTTTTTAGTAGGGGTTTTGGTTTTGTATCAGAGGAAGATAAATTCCCTACTGCAATGCAAACAGTTTCGAACACTGTGGGATCACTGTCTCTTCAAGCAAGCCTTCAGAGAAGCGGTGCTTTAAGGATAGTCCTGTAACATAACTTTCTACAGTTCAATGAGCAATTTAGCAGCAGCTTTGCAAGTCCCCTCGTACACTGATAAAAAGGAAACTGAAACCTTGGATCCAACAACCTCTGAAAGTCACAATACTCTCTGTACTATTTACAGGAGGTGCATGCTAACTACGTGTTGAACTACCTGGCATTAGTGTTTTAGAGGTACAACATCAAACGTCACCACCTCCCTCTTTGCACATCTTTATCACCCTACAGTATTTCTTCTGAAAGTTTTGTTATTTTTAACTAGCAACAGATAGCTCAGTGTTTCAGTCGCGCACTAAATTTGATTAAGTACTAAATGAAGACTTTGCACAACCTTGATTCACAAATCATAAAAGCAAAGCCCAAGACAAATGCAAGAGATCAAACATCACTGAACTGTTATGGTACAACTGATACTTTTTTGAAGAATGTCACTCTGACAGCAACAGTCTCTGCCTAGTGCAGTACCAACTGCAGTAGTAGTTCTTAGTAGCTGCTCAAAACTGACAAAAAAATAATGTTAAACCCCTGAGAATATCTCCTGCCTCTGAGGTATGGAAAAGAAAACTCCCTACACCTATGCCTAAGATCGTGTTGGCGACACTGGATTCAAAATTAGATCATCCTTTGTGATCTTTCAGAACCAACCTCCATTTTTTTTTCCAGGCCACTAAAAAGAAGGCAGTGGCTTTATACACTACAGCCAGTCCATACAAACAGGGTTATAATAATTTTGGACTGAGAAAGCACTTAATTCTCTCTGTTGGTATAACCCTCTCTTCCAAATGCTTCAGGAGGTTCAGGAGTTTCATGTCACACCCGGGCTGCACAGGTGATTTAATGATGGCAATCCCCTCCTTCACACAAGATGCAGCAGCTCACAAGTCTAAGCACTTGCATGCATACAGGTGCACAGACTGCTTTTCAGAAAAAAAAAAAAAAAAGACTGGACATGATCATCCCACACCCTGCGACAACTTTCACTGTAACCAATCATCACCCAAATCCAGATTCAATTGGCTGAAACCCTTCACAGGTAAAGTTGACAGTAACAGCTCTAGAGGGACTTCAATCATTTCCCTGTCCTAGGTTTCCTGGAAGGTAATGATTTTTTAGGGAAACAACTTACTGGAAAAGATACACTAAAAAACCGAATCAAAACCGCACACACCCCACCACATAGTTTTCAGCTTGTCAGCTAAGGTAGACTAACAGACCTGATCATGTACAATATGGCTTTGTTGGAGGGTTCCTTGTCAAAAACAGGCAATAAAAATGGGTAACTTATTACCATGATAGCTTAAAAATCAAACACAGTGAACCGACTGCCATAAACCAAAGGAATGATATATAGGGAATGAAAAAATTTCTGATTCCAAACTGATAGCGAGCTATTCTCCAGAATCTTTCCAGAAGAATACAGTATAAAGCTTATCACAACTTGCACAGCAAACTGACAGGAAGCTGACGGTGTAGCAGGAAAAGCAAATAAAGCAATATATAAATATGAAGGCAAGTAGCAAGTCTCAAAATCTACAATACTATTGGTACTTGGAGTTCAGCTTTGCCTCTGATTTGGTCTGTGACTTTGGGCAAGTCACACAGTTCTCTGTAGATACGTTTAGATAAAGATATTTGCTCTCAATACACTTTAATCTCCAGAGATGAAACATTATATGAAACGTAAATGTTGATATTTACAGATTACCGCCTTCTACTGACAGCTGACATGTGCATTCCACATTTATCGTGTGATAAAATCAACAGTCTTCATACATGTTTTGACAATGTCTGAGTGTTCAGCACAACTCATAGTGTGTTATCTGGCTGTGAAGTACGACCGAAAAATTCCAACAAAAAACCCACAGTAAAAAACAAAAACACAAAATCAAACCACACAAAACAACAAATACCCCTCCTCCCCCCCCAAAGCCACCCAGACTCCCAAAAACTTACTTGCAGAAGCGTTCCATGAATATTATTCTGCCGTATGCAAAGACTGGTAGAGTCTGGAAGCCCCTCCACCAAGGACAGCACTGCGCGTGGTACTTCATTTACCATAACAAATGGAACAAGGGCTCGACCTGACATCTCACGTGAACGGTACACAGGAGAGTGCCCACACCTAGAAAAAGTAGAAATACGTATTTTTTGTCATTCAGCTGAAATCCACTGCTGTGGCCAAAACAAAGGATAATGCAATGAAAACTAAAACACATTTCTCACAAATCAAATTTGTGAGTCTATCCTCTCAGTAGTGAGACAGTATTTGCCCAGAAACAGAACTCACACTAGAGACATGTTGAAGGCTTTTCTTCCCTTCAGAAGTTTCTGTGTTCACATAATGTAAAAAAAAAAAAAATAAAGAAAAAGAAAATAAGCAATTATGCCATGAAGCAGGTAAGTATATGGTCCTGTTCCATCTTTCTTGATGTTTATGCTACTTACCACACAACAATCACATTCAAATGTATTATGAGTTTGACTTAAAACTATTAAACTCTATGTTCTTAATCAGATGTATCCATAAGACCACAACATGGTGTCTACTGGAGTTTTAGGCCGTATTCCCCATGGGTTTTTAGAACATATTTAAAGACAGGAAGTAAAAGACATTGGAAAATAATTTTCTATTAACTATAATTAGTATCTCAAAAATAAATACTTTTTATTTACCAAAAATTAACTGATAAGATTCAAGACTGCATATAAAACACAGGTCAAAAAAGAACCTTTTATTTTTTAATGTTTTAAGGTTTTAACTGGCTGTAGATTTACGAATATACATACAATTAACTATTCAGCTATATTAAAATGTTAACCAGCTGTATACTACTCAGTAGGATGTATACTGAGTTGAAGTGAATAAAAATCTTTTATCAACTAAAAGTAGGTCAGGCTAAGTCTTTCAAAGCCAGTAATTCTTGCACGTGTCAGTTTTTGTAACACAGGTACAATTCAACCACCTGCAGCTTCAGACAATGGAGAAAGCTACCACGGGGTTTAGAAATGAATGGCCAAACGACGTAGTGATGTAAAACACATTATGGCAGAGATTATGTTCTGATACCTCCCAGCTGACTGCGATGACCCAGAGAGATGGCCCTTCCCTCCTCCTACCCTCTTATCCTTTTCCTGAATTGCTGCTTGCATATTTTCAGCTTACAAAATCACATGTAGTTGAGATTATCCCCTGCAAAAAACGGGCAAACCACTTTTGAGCTCTCCCAAACAAGTTCTGTAGGGTCATGCCTACCTATTTAAAAAATGAAATTAAATCAAAAAGGTATTCTAAGGTTTCAAATACCTCTAGCGAATTTAAATCAATACTCACAGTAGTTGTTTACTTTAGTTCACATCAAAGAAATGCAGAAAACAGTTTCCATCTTGAACCATCAACTGAATCAATAGGGTTTTGAACACAAGACAGTAAATAGACTTAATTGAAATGACGTAACAGTTCTGACATTTTAGTTATGTTAGGCCATGGTATGCCTGAAAAACACAGAGGAAGTAGAGAGCTATGCCACCCCTGAACGACAGGCTTTTGCGGGAACTTTCATTCTCGCAATGTGGCGGCATGTTTTATCCTCCACCTCTCTGCCATCCCTCGTGGGACATGATTTTTAGAAAGATCATCTTTGCATTTCCTTTTCAAAGACTGGCTGCCCTTCACATTAGGATGCCAAAGCAGAGCAGTCACAACTGGAGGCTCCTCCATACGGAAAAGCTTTAATTCTGTATTGACAAGGTGAAAGAAGAAAGTCAGCTTAGCTTTTAATGAAAAACTTCTCGGTTTTTTTTAAACGAAAACATTTTAATTCTATTGCAAAGTAAACTTAAGTCTGAGCAAGTGATTTGTCTGCAACCATTCCTTTGTTTCTGCTAAACCACGTTTTCTTAATGAAGAGATTCTCAGATGTGGATGTTCTTTCCAAACACAAGCAATACTGATACTGTATTTGAATGTCTAGTTTTTAATTAGCTATAACTGTATACTCAAGAATGTTCTTTATTTTGTTCATGACCTTTTACAAATCCCAAGGAATCTGACATGTCTTCAGAAGGAAGAGTGGAAAATGGGTAAAATGCCAGCGTTTCCTCTACCTTGTGCAAAGGCATTTTCCAACACTACATGCTTCAGATAGGGTTTTCTCCTCAAACACAATGCAACGAATTAGAATGGAATTCTGTGGGGTTTTTTCCTAACAATAAAAATGGAGTTGAGAACAACTTTTAGATAACCTGACTTTAACTTATTTGTCTTGTAAAAACTGACATTAAAGACTTACAAGGCATGCACGTGCATATATGGAGATACAGTATTTTATGTATCAAATTTTGTTCCATGCTGTTAACAAATTTATTATGGAAATAGAAGTGACTTCTCCATACATAGAAAGAAGAAAATCATTTCATATTACAGGCAAAATTGTCTCAGCTACCTAAAGTCTGGGCCCACAACAGAGGCTGCCACCTCAGCATTTATACTGAATGTATATAAGGCAAAAGTGCAATTCTCAAAACTACAGGCAAGTCTAATCTTCACCTCCCCTCATGTCCCAAACTGTTGTTGACTATAAGAATCTCAGCAGCCGAGCTTTACCCCACACAGAAGCAAATCAGGTTCTGTTTTGCACTCCGAGGATCCTAAACCAGGAGGCAATAACCTCCTCCTCCTCCCCCGAGCTAACACACAGGTGCCCAGTGGGTGGAGAACAAGCCCAGGACGCAGCGGACCTGGTTCTGCAACTTTCTGTGCCTGAGGGAAATGCAAACCCACAGCTCCTACTCACCCAAAGGGCAACCCAGCCACCAACCTGCCACCATACCACGCTCCTGCTGTACGCTAATGCAAACACCTCACACTACAGATTGCTACATGGGGTGCAGTGCAGTCACAGGAACAAACATCTTAGTGGAAACCCTTGTAAGAGTACTCCTGCAAAGTCATTACTAACGAACAAAAGCATCACAAAGTTTAAGAACAATAAAGTACCTGCTTTATAGGAACACATATGGGAACACAAGGCAGGTATTTTACACTGGCGAATAGCTTTGCAAACACGAGGGGTGTTAAGATTCCCACTGTTTCTTCTACCCTTCTTTTAAAAATTTTATTCATTTTTAAAAATCTCCTAATATTTAGAAGACCACGCCCCGCCCTCAAAGAACCGGTACTGCTAACATTTCAAACCCACTCCTCCTTTCACATACACATGCAAGATATCATGCCAAGTCACCACTAGTGACGAACCCCTGAACCTCTACATACCCTGAAGGCACCTATGTGTACATCTCTCGTGTTTTGAAGGCACCTGGCTTCATTCCTGAATCATGCAAGAACGTTGCCAGAAGAATGTCAAAATACACACTACTTTTTCCACAACCTGTAACAGCATCCGAGATTAAAAACAAGCAGTTTTGATTTTTACTGTATCCCACTTAGAAATAATCTCTTACCTGTAAATAAACCTAAACAAGATCAATGCTTAAAAAGTGAGAGGAAGAGTGAATACAAATAAAACAACTGACTAATCCACAATAACAATATCTAACCCGATGTAGCAATTTTTGGTTGGTTGTTATACCAGCCGCCAAGATCAACTACACACCTTGAGTCCACCCCCTGTATTCTTAAATATTTATTTTATCTAGGATTTCACAACAGGTGTAGGAAGCAATCTCACAAGCCATATCAATAAAAATCATTACACAATTATGGCAACCACTGTAAATCAGTTTGTACCTGCAGCAAAAGCTTAAGGAAAGAAATATTTTAAGGCTATTAAGCTGTTCTGGTGGCTCCTCCTGCCGCGGTTTAACACACTGCCATCCCTGAGGCTAGTTTCACTTACGTGGTGGCAGTTGCCTCGCCAGGACATTGGCAGAAATGAACGAGACCCCCAACCTTGGCCATTTCACCATCCAGACTCTGAGCTTCACGTGCCAACACCACGATTAACATCTGTGCAAGCTGCCTCTTCTCTGCAGGCCAAGTATGAGCAATGCAGTCTTGCATCCATTGGGACAGCGTGTATATGTGTGCAAACCTGTACTTAAAACTGTTTAATTTTCTTTGATTTGGAAATACCTGGGGGGAAGGGCCGGGGGGCAACTGTTTTCAGTATGTGACTTTCTTTACACGCAGATCATGTATAGATATTTCTTAGGTTTTAAAGTCTTTCTAAAATGTTGATGTGTAAAAAACATAAGGTATGCCAACCTAATTTTATTGTATCTCAAGGTAGCAACAAGCAACGAAACTTGCAAAATCCTCATGTGATACACTTCTATTAAATCCTGAGGGCTATTAACAACTGTTGAAGTGGTATTCCATGCTGAACTCAGTACTGTTTACCTAGGTGCACGAGGTATTGGATGTAAACATGTTTACTTCAAACAGTCCATGATCAAGAACAAAAAGTCAATAAATCTGAGAATGTTTCGCTTTGTGTAACTGTAGATTCAATGCATTTCCACTGCTCTGTTTCAGCTTTAACACTCAGAGCCTGAACAACCCTCCTAGCTGACATAATTTATGACCAACTCTCATAAGGCACAAAGATTCCATACTCCTCTGCACACATCAAAGCATCTAATTTATTACTCTGGCTAGAAACAACAGAACATTAGCTGTAAATAAAAATATCTTAAACTGTTCTTTGGGAAAGAAAAAAAAAGGAACTGCAGGTGTTTCCTACAAGCTTACTTTTCTTCCCTTCTTATTACTCCCCCTCAACAGACTTTTATATTACCCAAATTAACAAACCAAATAAGGATTACCTTTTATATAAAGGTCACAGAAACAAATGAGTAGTATGAATTTGAAAAAAATCGCACCTTTAGCTGAAAATACATCCATCATATTAAGTAATACCTACAGTTATTAGAAGAAGGATTAACAAGGAGAAAAATATATTTACAAGTTTACTGGATGTTGACACAGCGATCTGTGCATTACTAATTATGTCACTGCTTATTAACAACAGTTTCTGCAGCCCTATAGACAGTATTGCCGCATCACAACTTTCCTTTCAGCTGAAATACATTCACATCCATTGCCTTCACAAAATGTTGGAAGTGAGAATCGGGAACAACAGCCACAAAACCAGAACTGAAACAACAGGAGAATAGGCTGAACAACAAGGCAGGGAACACTCTGCCGAAGGGGCCTCTGACCTTCTAAGTCTAAGCAAGTATCTCACCACCACGACAAAGAGTTTGGGAGAACAGGGCAGCATGAGGCAGGAAAGGCACACTTGCAATTCAAACCAAGAAACTTTGCCCGCTAGTTAAAGCATTTTAACAGCTTCTGGGGTTCTTAAAAGATAAAAGTGATTAAAAATAAATGAAAAAACAAAACCCAAATATCCTTTAAATGCTGGAGCTAGTTATGCCACAAGGTCCTAACAAATGCACTGGAAAGAAAAAAATTAGAAAAAAATAGTAAGGCTTCTGTCTGATTCTATATAGACACAGTAAGTTGTATGAGAAAGAGGCTTGAACTGTACAGCTGCATGGTGGAGGAAAGGGAACACCTCTTTCTCATACAACTTACTGTTCTAAAGCAAGAATTAAAAACATTAACTTACATTAGGGGAAAAGATGGATGGGGACCACAGAGAAAAGTATTTAGCAACAGATTCAGTTCCTATTAGAAGGAGTTTGGGTATTAAGATTCAATAATATTGTATTACCTGTATTAAGTGAAATAACTCAAAAAGAGAGACATTTTTAGGAAAAAAAAAAAATCACCATGATTATATACTAGTTCATTTTTTTCACTTCAAGTTCTCTCCTGAAAGACTAAATTTAGCAACTTTCAAATGCAGTACTACAGGTTTCCAAGCAAAGAGAGGTCCAAAAATAGCATTAAATAAATACACCCGTGCTTCCACACAATTAACATAACTTGAACTTCCATATTGGGGACAAATCATTAGGAGAGTGCCTATTCATTAATGTGAGACTAAGGTTTCCTGGAATATAAACAATAATTTGCTACATATGTACCTAAAGTTTCTTTTGTTCATTTATTGATTTGCTTGTTTTGGATTTTTCTTGTAAGGAAACACAACTATTTTCCAGTTTGTTAAGGT
The DNA here is from genome assembly GCA_013398225.1 of Steatornis caripensis. Classification (NCBI taxonomy): domain Eukaryota; kingdom Metazoa; phylum Chordata; class Aves; order Caprimulgiformes; family Steatornithidae; genus Steatornis; species Steatornis caripensis. The sequence goes on along the minus strand of VZSC01002419.1, from coordinate 186,602 downwards.
TTTTGTGTTCCTTAGCAATTAAAGTATCCAAAGCATTTCATTTTTAAAACTTATTTCACTGTGTAAACCTGTATCGTAATCGGCCTGAAGACAATTTTTTGTTCTTCAATCTGAAAGAACAAAAAAACCCCCAGAATAATCTGAGTTTTGACATAGCATCACAATATTTACCTGACAAATACAAAACCATTACAAAAGTATCAACAGTTTGCCAGAGGTTTTAGATCAACAATCAACACACAAATGTAGTTCAGAAAGTGTCTGAACACAACCATAGACAGAAACAGATCAAGTTTAATTTCAGGTTATTTATGCAGTACTAAACCTCTAAATTCTTATCTACTTCCTTTAAAGTGAAGTTAATGGTTGCCCAAATTTCTAGCCTCTTTATACACTGTGTCAAGTAATTTTTTTCTTCCAATTTGGGCAATTACGAAAAAACCTTATGTGTTTGTAAGGGCAGTGTTTTCCACACAAGCACTTAGTGAACCAGAGTAGCTGTAAATACTTCAGGAACTATGTAGGCAAAGTACATAGACTTTTGTTTGTGAAAGCTGTCCACAAGCTATGCCACCTGTTTCTCCACGTGTTTCCAAGGGCTTTTTAGGAAGAAGTTATAGACATTTTTCTCTTCTTGTCGCTAAGACCTAGGTTATTGTAAAAAGTGGCCAACTGATACCAAGCTGAATCAACAACAGAAACTTCAATTGTTGTGGTTCAGCCAGCCAACAAACTCAGATCTCTAACACGTAAGCCTAAGAAAACTGTTACTAATACTGTGTGTAAATTTTAGATCAACAGAAATAAGCCCTCTTCAAATGAAGATTTGCTATAGAACATGCTGAGACAATTTAAACGGCATCTCTTTTCTTGCATTCCCATCAAGAAAACTCAAATAATACCTCCAGGTAGCTAACCTCTAGGTTTATTTAATTATATGTTGCAGTCACATGAGCCTCCTTTCATCACTTTCTGGTTCACAGCATTCTAGCAAAAAAACAACTGCCCTTAATTCAAGGTCACGTAAAAGAAAAAAAAAAAACACTTTCATTCACAATCATATTTCAACTTCGTTAATTTGTCAAAAGTTACTACGATGTTTCACAACTGCAGAATAACAGAAAGAAACACACCACTTATTACCAAAACAGTAGAGAAAAGCACAACAAAGAACGTAGGCAAACTACTTTCTGTCTTAGCAACCTTATCATTATTTTGAACTCGATGAAAGGGAAGTTAAATGCATGAATCAAGTCTCAGCACCCTGTGATGATTTTGAAAGCTTCAGCTGATTGTAAACAAGAATGCAACAAGAGCAGTTTTCAAAAATTATTAATCAGGCCCATGAAAACAACCAAAGGGTCTGGGTTCTCAAAGACACTTTCCTTTCAGCCGTACCACCAAAAGCAGCTAGCCCATTGCCAAAAAGCCTTCCCAGTATCAGTTCTTCTCAAACTCAGACTGTTCTTTTTAAATAATAGACTTTAAAAAATATCATTATACTTGGTTTTCTATGACGTACCTACTTTTCTCTGCATAGTTATGGCGTTATTTCTCTCCATTTTCCTGTTCCTTCCTGCACATACTGTTGCAGAACAAGCTAAATGTCACTATTCAGCTACAAATCTTGATTAGCAAAGTATTTAATCCCTGGCTAATTTTAAGTATGTAAATGAGTAACACAATTACTTCACCAATTGTATTGACAGTTGAGAATCTCATCATATTTTCTGCTGGATCGTGTTTCAAATACGAAGTAGCATACACTGGATTTTAACCTATGATCACTGCCACTGGCCCTCTTCAGGAGTCTGCAATACTGGAGAAGGATACTGTCGCTCTCTGTCCTCACAAATGCTGCTCTGTCAGGCAACATTTATTTCCCATGAATCTAACAGCTCCCTACAGTTGTGAATATTTCCTAAATTGCTTCAGATTATAATCTGCCAATGAACAGCAAATAGCTTGATGAACATAGTAAAAACTGGAATAAGGAATCAATAATGAATACTTCAGTGTTCTAATATTTCCCATCAGCACCACTTTAACATGAAAAGAACACCTGCCCACAGTTTAAGAGAAAAGGTTGAGGAATACTGCAAAGAACATGAGATGTACCATGATTTTTAGTTGATCAGAAGGCCTTGAACAATCTACTGCCAACCAAGAGCTCTGAAGTCTTCTCTGGCACTATAATTTGAACTTAATTGAAACGGAAAAAGTTACAAACTGCTTACCATTTTTTATTTAGAAAAATGCTTTAAAAAAGTCTGAAAACCTTCTCACATTAATAAATTCTTATGGCAAATCATAAATATTTTTACAGATCAATACCAATCATTATGAGATCAGGACTGCACACAGAATAGACTATAAGTAGAAATGGAGTAATTCTCAGCACGCCCCGCCTCCCAAGACAGGAATTATGCTCAGAGGCAAAACACATTCCTCTCCCTCCCTCCTTCACCCCCAGCCATGCAAAACTTCCATCTTGGATGTCAAGTAAGAGATTTAACACTACAAAAATACAGTAAGAATCTAAAAAACAACGTATGTTTTAGGGGCATACGTTGCTCCTTTTTCCAAATGCCTACATCAGCTCATGTATTTTGGGAACCTTGCCTATAATCAAAAGGGTATCAGTCTTCGTAGTGTAATGACAGGTCAGCCCCATAAGCTTCCCCAGCAAGGACAGGGAATTCCAATGGGTCAATGCCTGCTCCTAGTATCACAGGGATTCCAAATAATAAATTATTGCAGACAATCACAATACTAAGCAGTTATACTGCCCAGACATCAAGTTAAGAAGAAAGAAGAAAAACAAGACAAAGGAAAAAAACAGAGACCAAAGACTGAGAAGATGTGCATGCGATATAGAAACCCAGGGAAATGCTTTTATAACCAACTGTAATCAAGAGCAGTTATTTTAATATAACAATGCTGCAACAAACACATGTAGTTCTTTTCCTCTAATACGAGAACAAATTCCCACAAAAGCTCTTTGCTTACTAGACCCCGATAAGATTCCTAGTCTTACAGAAATGGCAGTTGAAAACGGGCAAGTTTTAATTTTAATTAACCTTAATTCTCCTACTGGTGCCATGCCACACTAAAATTAAGAGAAAATAGGAGAAAGGCAGAGGACGCACACTTAGTACAACCATTCAGTTATCTTGTTTAGCCACTTGCCAAAGGGTACCAGTGTTTAGCCTACATAAAGTCAGACTTCTGCTTTCAAGTCAGATACAGGATGACGTACTAAACACACATATGCAATTGCATATGCATGAAACAAAATAAAAATCAGGGAAACTGCATTTAAACAACTTACATAAACAGCAGTTTTAACAAGGTATACATGAATGACTTGAATCAAGCGCTTTCCAAACAAACGGAAGATATCTTCCTATCGGAACTCCCTCACTCCCCCCATCTCATGTGCTCGTTATTCAGTGTAAGGTTTCGAACTTATATCAAAGTCTCAGAGACACTTTTGATTTTACATTCGAATTGTGTTTCTTTATTACTCCATCTTACCCCAGACCAAATCCCTACGAATAGACCAGACATAATTTAACATAATGAAACACAACACAGAGCAATAAAACTAATAGGCACAGCTCAACAAAGATTTAACTTTTTTGAAAGAGTAATACACACACCCACGTGCAAGTAACATTATTAATCAGTGAATATTTAAATTCATACCACCTTCTAGAATATTAATACTACTGTACTTGGGTCTTTTTCCTTAAGATGTTTCCTTAAGAAGTGAGCTCTCACAGATTTATAAAATAATAAGACACAATTGTGACTTCTAGAGAGCTCCAGAATTCATGGTCAGGTGCTCCTCCTCCTAAGAAGCTAAAATAAACCTGGATCAAGTCTCACTTATTTAATACATGTTTTTCAAACTGCCTAAAACATAGAATTTGATGATTTGCAACATCAGATCACATAGGTTACAACACTAAGATCACAATTTTACATATGCATCTTTACATAATTGGATTTGTTGTTCAAAAGCAAAAGATGTGAACTACGCCAATAGTATTTTCTCCTTATCTTTACTGAAGTAAATAGAGCAACGAAGACTGAAATGAATATGTAAGAAATTTGTGAACATAAGTGTAAAAAGAATGAAGAGAGGAAAAAAACAGGCAAGGCTGCATAAGAATGACGTTTTGCATCTTAGTAGGAAAGCATCAAAGAACCAAAGAAAAACCGGTCAATGGCAAAACACAGCACAACGTAAATGTATTAAGCATATCTGGCAACTGAAAACCGTATTTGGGGGATACAGTTTTTTGCAACATCATAAGGTTGCTTCATTACATGGGGAAGATCTTAAACATTTAACTAATCATTTTACGAATAGAAAAACTATTGAAACCAATTAGTCCTTTCTGCTAGGTTCAAGCAGAGTGCAACCAAAGGTCTATTTTTATATTTCCAGCAAATATTTTTCAAGATAGACTGATTTACTTTGACCAATAAAAACTGCAAAACAAAATTAATTATGAGATCAAAATTCAAGTTCATATTTCTGCTAGAAATCTGTGTTTTGAGTAAGACCATTTTAAAAATAGCTTTCTAAGCTTGTTGGTATCTGACAATACTTGATCTCTGAATAGCATTTTGTACAGAACAATTTATGGAATCTGTATGTTATACATTGAACTTCTCGGACTTCACTGAAGGAGTCTGATCTTTTATAACAGAAACCTGTATTTTGTTTTTAAATTTGCTTCTAAAAGAAAAATCTTCTGTAACCTGCATATTAGTCTGGATTGGCATCTGTTAAGACTTTAAGAAGATTTAACTGTGAGTCAACAATCTTAGCGTATTTACCCATTGAATAAAACTAAAGGTACCACATTACTTGTGTGGACTAAAGACTCTTGAGGAATCATGGCTCCTAGCATTTTTTTTGCTTTTACCCCCAAGTTTGAAAGAAACTGGGGCCAACAGTCTGCATCACTTCTTGCAGAGGGACAGAATCATAAACGTAGTTCTCGGTGGACGAGGGGAGAGCAGTGGACGTTGTCTACCTTGACTTCAGTAAGGCTTTTGACACTGTCTCCCACAACATCCTCATAGGAAAGCTCAGGAAGAGTGGCTTAGATGAGCGCACAGTGAGGTGGGTCAAAAACTGGCTGAATGGCAGAGCGCAGAGGGTAGTGATCGGTGGTGCGGAGTCTGGTTGGAGGCCTGTGACCAGCGGTGTTCCCCAGGGGTCAGTGCTGGGTCCAGTCCTGTTCAACGTATTCATCAATGATTTGGACGAAGGGACAGAGTGTACCCTCAGCAAGTTTGCTGATGATACAAAGCTGGGGGGAGCGGCTGACTCACCGGAAGGCTGTGCTGCCATTCAGCGTGACCTGGACAGGCTGGAGAGTTGGGCGGAGAGGAACCTGATGAAGTTCAACAAGGGCAAGTGTAGGGTCTTGCACCTGGGGAGGAACAACCCCATGTGCCAGTACAGGCTGGGGGTTGACTTGCTGGAGAGCAGCTCTGCGGAGAAGGACCTGGGAGTGCTGGTGGACAACAGGCTCACCATGAGCCAGCAGTGTGCCCTTGCGGCCAGGAAGGCCAATGGCATCCTGGGGTGCATTAAGAAGAGTGTGGCCAGCAGGTCGAGGGAGGTGATCCTCCCCCTCTACTCTGCCCTGGTGAGGCCGCATCTGGAGTACTGTGTCCAGTTCTGGGCTCCCCAGTTCAAGAGAGACAGGGAACTACTGGAGAGAGTCCAGCGGAGGGCCACAAAGTTGATTAGGGGAGTGGAGCATCTCTCTTATGAGGAAAGGCTGAGAGAGCTGGGTCTGTTCAGCCTGGAAAAGAGAAGGCTGAGAGGAGATCTGATCAATGCTCACAAATATCTAAAGGGTGGATGTCAAGAGGACGGGGTCAGACTCTTCTCAGTGGTGCCCAGCGACAGGACAAGGGGCAATGGGCACAAACTGGAACACAGGAAGTTCCACCTGAACATGAGGAGGAACTTCTTTACTGTGAGGGTGACAGAGCCCTGGAACAGGCTGCCCAGAGAGGTTGTGGAGTCTCCTTCTCTGGAGATATTCAAAACCCGCCTGGATGCATTCCTATGCAACCTGCTCTAGGCTAACCTGCTTTAGCAGGGGGGTTGGACTAGATGATCTCTAGAGGTCCCTTCCAACCCCTACCATTCTATGATTCTATGATTCTATAGTTCTCTTAAGAAAAACGCAAGAAGGTGAAAGTCACGTAACGCACCCAAAAAAAAAGTCCACCAAATCCCTAAGGGTAACAGATCACTGGAGTTAAAGAGTCTGGTCTAACCTCTTCAAAAAGGCCAAGAAACCAAAGTTGAGCAAAGGTACGTCACCCTGGCCCCGGAGGCAGCCAGCACAGCAGGACGGCCAGCCCCACACAGCGCTGCACAAGGATGCAACTCACAGAACCCGCTGGGATGCGGTGACGGAGCTTGCAGAGGGCTCCTGCGCAGCAGGTGGGCATCACCAGTGCCGCAGCACTGCTGGGGAAAAGGGATCACAGGGGGCACTCCTGACATCTCACACTGCTTCAGCCGAGTGATTTTTAAGAAATTCACCAGGCTGACTTTGCCAGCAGCCTATTAGGAGTTGTCACAGAGCCCTTTCTGACAAGCAAGCTGCAAAAGTAATAACTTCCAAGAAAAAAGCGTACCACTAAAACAAGTCGTACCATCTTCAGTTGTATCCTCTGCCTTTCCAAGACAGGGGATGACAAGATCAAAGTAAACTCACATACACTCTAGCAGATGTATCCAGCCCACTTAAATAACAGATTTATTTAAGCTTTCCTATCACAGTGACTAGGATAGCATTTGAGCTGCCAGTTTGCTCACAGCTGATGTGGACTTCTCCTCTCCTTCGCTGGGCGCTCTTTTAGGAATGACTTACAGCAACAGGGCAGCTGACAATGTTCCATCCTACAGAAAATTTTTCTCGCCTCACACAATTTTGCTTTCCTTGCATCTTAGTGTCTGTTATTAAGTAAGAGAATCAGAGTAATTATCCTTGTGTAGTAATGACCAGCTCACTCAAGTGCAAAAATCAAAATAGCACCACATCAGTTTGGGGCAGTGGATGGAGCGGAGCAGGAGGGGGAAGAGAACAGAACCAGTGCTTCCCACTGCCACCTACCCTGGTCCCCAACCAAAAATAACATCAGAGGTTTGGGAATTTAGCTCCTACACTTTATAGAAAGATACAAGTTACAAAACTCTGCACAAGAAAATAGTGTCTATTTCATAACTGTGTTTATCTCACGGAAAGATGTTCACATTTCCATTTAAATTGTCCTCAGACAGTGAGTTTCTTCAATGCCTTGCAACGTAATATACCTAGAAGCAACACTGCTTTGAAACCTGTCTATCTGACAAAGTTTTAAAGGGGAAATTTCACTAGGAATTAAAAGCAGTTTTGCCAAGTGGAAGACAAGGCACATACACGCAAAGCGTGTTTTTTAAAAAAAAAAGTATATTGTTTGACATTTTAAAGCTTTTTTTTTAAAAACTTCTTAGAAGATTAAGAAGTCACACTCCTAAATAGGTCTAGACTTCAATTAGTGGAAAGTATCCAAGTCAATATAGCAACACCCGTTTTACTCCTTCACAGCATTCAGCCCAGAACAGTTAACAACTAATCAAACACTCTGTCAATGCCATGGTATGACAGGACATAAGGTAACTCAAATTTAGATCACTCTGAAGAGATTACACGTCTTTGAAAGGGGGAGGCAAAAGGGAGGGTATGTTTTTGTTTCATACTTAAAACATTACCTCCCAATTACCTCCCTTGTTAATCAAAAACATTCTGTACATTCCTTGTTCATCTTAGAAAGTAACCTTTAAAGCAGATCTATCTAGCTCTTTAAAAAAAAGTGAAGTAATAAGTTGTGGATCAAAGTGTTCCCTTCCAAATAAAACATCTGCAAGGGGAAAGGAGAAAATGTAACTTTTAATAGAACTGCAGATAGGTAATCAAATGCTCCAGTTCAACAGGGAGTAACAAGTATGCGTACAGAGATTGAGATTTGTCCTTGTAGCATTTAATCCTACTCATATTGTGCAATTCATCTCAGCACGGTCAGAGCAACCACAGCTCTACTCCCACTAGATGGAAAATTCCACTCAGGCTTAAGTGAAACTCTTCAAAAGCCCAATGTGAATTCTTCCTGCTCAACCTGGTTTTGTTCAGAGAACTGCTCATTTGCTTGCAAACACAGTAAGTATTCTGTTTATCCTCTCAGAGCAACAAATGAATGCTGCTTCATTGTAGGTTAAGCCCTGGAAAGAGTCTGATGAGCAGTTGTGGGTTATATTCACCCTTCCTCTCTCCCTACCGCAAAAGCAGCATCTTTCCTTGACAGTGGTACAGCAATAGGAATGTAAAAATCTCACAATGTAAAAGTATGGCAATTAAATGTTGTAATTGCATTGGGCTACCATGTAATTACACGTATACATAGACGTTATATAATAGAATACTATATTGAGCAATTCAAAAGAACGGTTAACATATACAATTTAACGTCTTGATGCATAGGGCCTTTGGCAACAGGCCTTATCTTTGATCCTCTCTAAGTGGTTACTTCACAACAATCTTCATTACCACCTTCTAAGAAACAACGAAATGAACAGAAAAGAATTTTATTTTAGTTAATCTGCTCCTGTAGAATGGAAAATAGGAAGGGAAATAAAAGGAAAAATAGCAACATATTTATCTTAGCCAGGTAAATCACCCCTATGTGTTCCAAATAATGCCATCAGAGTGAATTGAAAGCAATCATGGTATTCACAGAACAAGGGCATAAGAGCTGTACACAGAAATTCAGCCAGTAACAGCACACTGAGCTGCATCATACATACCCTTCGCCCTGCAGAATCCTTGGTATTGTCCCCTGGCAACCATAAAAAATGCCAACGCTTTGATAAGTAACCCATCAGTAAATGCATGTCTGTACATCCACATAAAATTTTCTGTCTGAAATATGTAGGAATTTTATTCTAGTCCTACACCTGTATCTACAGCACTTACTGCCAGATTCAATGGAATGGAAACACAGAAAACATCATCTTTATCTGCCATACCACTCCTTTTTAGAAGCGCAGTTAAAGGAAGGTAGGTCCAATGATACAGGTCTCTTACATGGTTCATGTTCTTCTTTTAAAGATTTCATTGGGTTTTTCTTCCCACATCTTCTGACCGGATTTAAATAACCTCAAGAGAATAAGCTAAGTAAGTGTGAAGAGTTATTTTGCTGGTCTATGTACCTTGCCAAAAGTAGTGGTCTCAATATAAAGACAAAACTCAAAAGCTGTAACCAAAAGCTTACCAAAAGTACGTCTTTTGATATCAGAAAACATGCTGAAGCATTATATTAAATAATAAAAATAAGAAACAAATAAGCATTCTCCAATGTATTAACAAGGGCACAAAACCAAAGCTCATCAGTGGTGTAACCAACAAACACAGTTTTAACCATTTCCCCAAAAAGCATTTAAGATTCAAATACAGCAGAAAACCAAACATTTTTAGTTGTTCAATATAGGGCATTTAAAAACTTTTCCTAGAGTTTTTTTCCTTTAAGAAAAATTGGTAGCTTATTATTTATTCTTGAAAATTCCAAAACACATCATAGGAAGCAAGAGATACATCACATCTGCTGCGAAGAATAAGCAGACAGATCTATTATTATTTTCTAACATAAACAGTAGTTTTAAATAAAAATTGGAAGATCTTATGATAACAACTTTATCTTGTTTCAGCACTAAAGGAGCAATATTCAGTATGGAACTTTCTCACCCGATTGCTCCGAAGCTTTCACACAAATAGTTACGACTTCCTCTCAAATACTGATTACGCTTATTTCTCCTCACCCACTACAGTCCTGTTCCCTTATCAGGCTCCCAATCCCACACCAGTAGCATATAGAATAGTAAAAATATCTGCTGAATATCTTGATGTAACCACCACATAGATGAAAGTTACACTATATAAAAACTTGAAAAGTCATCTTAAAAATCTATTAGATACAGGATATATCCATATCTATCTAGATACATATGTATATCTTATATATATGGATGGATATGGAGATACACATATACACATCTACAAATCTATATATTAGTTATTACATTTCTGTGTTACGAACAATGATTCTGCAGGACTGAAAAACCCATCAGAGATTTGTACAGCAAATCATGCATTGCTGAAGTCAGTCAAGCTCATCAGTTTTTACCTCCCCTCTCTGTGGCAGCAATCACGCTGTACAGCATTTGCAGATGAAGATTTACAGACAAGTCATACAATAGCTTGCATGAGCTGAAATTCTTTCTAATCCTCCCAAACAAGCAGTAATAATATAGGGAAGACCAACCAATGAATATTAGTTTTTCCTTTAAGAATTAAAGCTAAAGAGAAGCGTAAAAGGGCATTTTATAAGAAAATCCAAAGATTCAAGAAAGAACTCCCATCACATGAGAAACCACCATAAAATCACCTTACCTTATAATGAACGGGACAAACGGTGCCATGCTGAGTGCTGAGTAAGTGCCATCCATTGGAGATGGATACAGCCTTCCCAGGATTAAAAGCAAAAGGAACAGGCTTGGATGGATTTTCAACTCTTCAGCTTCACTAAATAAAAAAATGACAAGAAGCATTTGGTGAAAAAAAGCACCCTTCTTCATGCTAGTCTTGACACTCTTCAACACACAATTCCCTTCTGCATTTCTGGTTCAAGAAGGCATGCTAGGCTGATCACTCCAAGAAACTGGAAACCCTGCTGGGATCAAACATGGCATCCAGTTCTACGGCACCACTGGGGATCCCTGTGTGAAGGCACTTAAGGCTGTGCTGCCTTCACTTTCCTATATTATCTCAAGCCTCCTTTATTCCTAATAATGGTAAGATGCCTTCACTTCTAAATAATATTAAAAAATCAGCACAGAGAATGTTTCTCTAGGAACTGAGAAACTGAGAAAGCTGAGTTACAAAAAGATTGTTAAAAAAGGTCTTTTTTCAGTTTGAAAGGAAAAGTGTATTTAGTAAATTCTTTATTAAAGAATAGTTCTTGTCATTGACACCAAGTAGCTACTACTGTAGCCACTGTAAAAACAATCAGAAATCCAAGTCAAAATTAACACTTCTTGATTTAGTTAATGATTAGTAATAAGACGCAAGCCTTAATCCTCACTGAAAAAAAGCATTCAAGCCCAACATTTTGGGCAGCAGCTTCCTATCTTTTTCAGTTTAAAGACTTCCCCAAATTTTCCAGTGATGACACTGTCACCTTTTGAAATGTCAGGTAAAGCAGACTGCTGTACAGAATAGATACACTCTCTTTTCTTAGGGCAGAGACTGCAAAACATGCAACGACTGGTGAAAACTCCTGCTCCCAAGTATCCACCTCATTGCCATGAAACAGACAGCTGAACCTTGCCCGTAAATCAGCTGCTGAACTTCCACAGTTTATACTATAGCATTTTAAGAAACAACAAAGCCAGCACTGGTTTACTTTAAAAGTTCATGAACCTGGGGGTAACAGCATCAGCGTCATCCCAAGTGATATCATCTGCATTGATCAAGTTGGAGCTCTCAGCCACCATTTGTGGAGTCCTTAAAAAGAGATCAAGGACCTTCCCCGGAGTCAGTGTGTCACAGGCTGGAAAGCGTTCATTTAGGGTTACATGAGGCCTATGACCCTGTATCACTTAAACATGTTAGGAAGTCTCCTCGTTAAAATGAGACAGTCAAAAACCCAGTTTCTGTCTTTCCCTGAAAAACATACAGTTTTTTAACATCTGATCCTACGAACGCAGCAGCTAATTACTCAACAGTAGTTCACACTCCAGAGACTTAATGCAACCTGCAAAACTTACAGGAAAAAGGCCTTAACAAAAGACACTAGAAGAACTGTATCATCTCCAGCACTGATGAAAAGAACAGGATTAGGGTGTATGTGACACAACTCAGGTTAACCTTTTCATTGCACTTTATATTTCAAAGGTTTCTCAGACATCGTCTTACCTATTCAAACTATTGGTTACAACCTCCAACTGCTTGAGAAGGAAAGGATAAAGACTTGGAAACCGAGAGAAGAACTCCCTTCCTGTCATTCTGCAGAAGGGAATGAAGAAGAGTTACAATTAGCATTCTGCAGTGATTAGTTGCACTCAAAATACCAGTTTACTTGTTGGATTTCTGATGCTACAGCAAGTCCAAGAGCCAGAAGAACCATGCACACATGATGAACTCTCTTCAAACAAGGCACAATGTTTTCATTAAAAATGATGATACAGCATAGTTTACACAAGTTAAGTAACTGTCTGTAAGTGTGCATACTAATGCTTTGTCAGCTAAACTGGTCGGGCCTTTTTGAGAAAAAATGGATCTTAGGCCCTTCATCACACTAAAAAGAAAAGATATAGCAGCTTAAATTCTGGCATAATTTTAACAGCATTCTGGTTGAGTAAGAGAAGACTACACTTGCTTTAGTATGGTTTATGTACTAAATAGCTAATAAAATATATTCAATATACATGCACTAACAGACACTCATATTTTACTGACACTGAAAAGCATCTCAGAACAGTAACTCACAAAAGATCTGTAAAACAGCAGCAGAAGCGTCTGACCTTCCACTAGCCCTCTTTACACAGCACTGCTTCCAGCATATGGCAGTGGTGGCATTTCCAGGCCACATTTTCACTTATGTAGATGGAGAAACCACATTCAAAACAGAGCAATCTACCAACACCTATTGAACTCATCCCTAGACAGAATTAATAAGGCAGCATAGTTCAAGCCACAACAGCAAATCAATTCAAGCTAAAAAGAGATAATTAGAAATCTTCTGTATTTGTTTGTTTTATAATCTTTTGATCAGATAAAGGATGGCTTCATGGTTCATAGGAAACCATTTAGCATCGTCTATGCAAGAACCACTTAAATGTTACACTGCGGAGGTTCTAATTAGACATACATGCTATGCAGATAAAACAGATTTCCTTTAAAAATAAATAAAAGGCCATCCACTTAGAAGAAAGCCAACTGCAGAGTTTGCTTGCCACATGATCAACCAAGATAAATAAGTACACGTTAGCGTGACTCCAATGCAAAGCTTCCAGCAAAGCAGAGAGATCCAGATCTAGAAAAATACCACGATGAAACAGCAAGATTGACTGTGCATAAAAATAAGCACACAAAAAAAAAAATCACAGAAGAGTAAATCAGCACATGGCAAGCATCAGCACAGCTTCTTCCAGCACTCAGCTAACACAATATGCCTTAGCCACAGGCCACAGAATAAACACTAGATGGAAACAAATGTTCAAAGAGGTACAGGAAGCTTTCTCTAGGCACATAAGAGCAGTACAGTGAATTGCTGCAACAAAAAGCATGACCAAGGATTCTGCAGTACCTGTTAGATCTACAGAAAAGATTTCAATTTAAAAAATTGAGATGAAAGCATTCAAACTGTGAATGAATATAGAGGCACTAATGAGGACAATTTACAAACATCAATACTGATAATCACTGGTTATTTAAGTAGAAAACACCCATGTAATTTCTTCCAGCTTCTTCAAAACAACTTCAAATTTTTGCACATACATTGCGTAGCAAGCTGAAGACACAAAGCCAGAGATGGCATAAAACATAAGATCTAAGTAAGCGTATCAAGTCAAATAGCCCATCTTACTGAGTCTTCATACGTAAAACGTTAAGAACTCTGTATTTAAAACAAAAATAAATCAACCTGAAAATGCACTGACACTTCCACCTCTTGTGCCACAGAGTGCATCACACAAAAGCAGAATTGAGGTCAAGCTTCCCATGGAATGGATGGCCACTGGTTAGAGGCCTAAGAGAGGACTACATGCAAGCAGCATCTCACACAAGTATTTTTAACAGGCCCATTTTTAATGTATTAAAAATTCAGTAGCTGAGGTTGAATCAATATTAAATAATGGAACTGAATATCCTTTACAAAGCTTCGAAATTCTTTGTAATTAGTGTGGCTTCATGAATCTTTTTTGACAGGCAAAGAAAACGGTAACTACTGAAGTGGGTAACTTACATAACCTCACACTTGGTTTACTGCTCCACAAGTTACACCAGGGGAGAAGGTAGTCTAATCAAAACCATTAATCACCAGTATCTGCAGAAAAGATGCCCAAAGCCATTTTCAGAAAAAGAGAGATAATGGTTGCCAAGGAATTATTTCAGTTCAGAGAGGAAATGGGAAAGACTACCCATTAGCAGAAGTATTACAAAATGAAAAGGTGTCCTCAAAAATAGACAGCACCAGTTTAAGTGTGGATCCACTACCTGGGGATGTCAAGGCACAGAGATGTGCAACTGCAGAATGAGCAGAAAGCTAAACAGCTAGACAGAGTAAAACACGGAGGTATTTAGTTGTTTCATTTTTGATTACTGACCATGCTTGTTGCTCCTGGAAACGTGTACGATTAGGCACGCAGACGTATTTGTCTACTGGAACAACAAAAAAATGCAATGGTTCTGCTTTTCAAAAATGTTCATGATGCTAAGCTGTATATTTGCTATTAATTTCATCAAAAACAATACTGCTTTGAAAAATGAATACCAGCACTTTAAGATTTGGCTCATGCATGTTAGTGATATAAACAGACTCATGCATGTACATACATGAGCTAGGCTTTGTAATTAATAGGCTATCCATATCTTTAAGAGACGATAGGTCCTTGACATACTTATAAAGGAATATATCAACCAAATGTGACTAAAACAATCCAAAAATCACTGCTAACAGTTTTCATGGAACAAACTTTTTCCTCCTTTTCTAAAATATATCTGACAAGGAATGATAAGTTTCAATTAAAAATATAGATAACTACCTTTACATTAGTGACTGAGACAGTTCAAACACAGATTTTTGGCAATATAGCTACCATATTTAAATCTTTACAAACAACATTTTGAAGATTACAGGGTTTTACATCTATTCCCCCTAAAACATGTTTATCAGAGAAGTAACTGGGAAGAGCCTTAAGACACTAGTACTTTTCCCCATGTCCAGCTGAAATTATTTTTATATTGCTTCAAAGTTCATCTTTGACAGTATGTTCAACCACAGGCTCTGTGATAGTATTCTCTTTTTTTCCTGTTTGTAACCCAAAGTAGCACAATTTCACAATCCCGAATTTCAAATGGGATTACTGAGACCTAAACAATGGACTAGTGGAAGGTTATTTACTGAAACCGGAAGAACGGTAATGAAACAGAAAAATTATCAGCGGGCTGTTGATGCTTACAACAAAATCCCTCTCCCCAATGTAAAATGTCACTTAAGTACATAATTAAAATAACGCTTAGTGTCAAAAGATTGAGAGAAAAACTAATGGAAGCACTCGTATTCTCCTAAATTCATTTGTAAAAATAATTTGTAAAACTGTATACATGCAGAATACTGTGGTACATAAATAGGAAGATGCAATATTTAGACCTCAGATACTCTGCAGTTTAACAATGTTAATGCTTTATCAAATGCAAACGATTCTGCAGAAAAGCCAGATGACTAAATTAGAGTAGAACCCATTCACAAAAGATTTCATTTTGATGGCTACAGACAGCAGTCATGTTTAGCACTTTTCAGAAGACAGACTGACAAAGAGCGTTTACGTAGAAAGCGAGACATACATGAGTTTCTTCCACGTGTTCACTCAGGTTTCCCACCTGAAGAGATGTTCCATTAACAAAAATCAGTCATACAGAGGTATCTACCTAACGATGCCATACAGAATCAAGCTACACCCACCACTAACTATTTTCTGCATGTCCTTCAGTCAAACAAACTCCTTCCCACATTTGTCTGCTCTAGAGTCCATTTAAGAGGGAAAGAAGGTTGTGATGACAGCAAGAAAGATATTTCACAGAATACAGAGTTCATATAAATCAGCAAGAAGTTACTCTGAAGGCATGCGATGCTACAAAGGACAGAATTTAATGCCTAGCAGTACTCATTTGGAAGACAACAGTGAATCACAGCTAAATTAAGAAAAATCAACAACTAGTTGTAGTAGCAATTTTTTTTTTTAAAAGACATAACTGAAAGCAGACTGTAGATGTACAAAACTTTAAAGGAAAAGCATGAACAAGAACATAGCTTACAGTGGCGATAATGTTTCTTTAGGAAAAATACAAAAAACAGTTTTACTCTTCTCTGAAATAACCTAAAACAGAAGCCCTTACGCTCTTGATGGTCAGTAGTTCTTCCATTCATTTAGCACTGGCTCTTTGGCTTTATCACTTTTCAAGCAGAACCTGGAGTGGCTTAAAGTAAGCTAAAGATCATGTCCTTAGAAGTTTTCATTTAATCTGCTTTGCTTGTGAAGACATTCAGTATCATTAAACTTCTAGAACCAAATTCATAAATGCTGCTGAAAACTGACATCCCCGATCATTATACATTACGTTTGTCCAAGCAGCAGTGTCATGCTGCATAATGCAAGGGTTAGCATCTATGTTTATATATACGTTTATATAACTAGTGTCTTTCTAAATAAATATTCCATCTTTATGCATTATGAGTGTGTGAATTATTTAACTGCATTTTAAAAACTGCATTTAAGAATAAAAACCATGGATGTTGCAGCGTTATTTTTTAAGCTGTGCTGTACACTTAAGAGAATATTCTGGGAGATTAAAATTCTGTTGTGACACTGGGGCATACGTATCACTTTACTGCGACATGTGTCAAAGATTATCCGCTTCTGTTCTTTCATTTATTTTTCAGAATAACTGAAAGCTTTATAGCCTTGTATACTGCTTTTAGTAACCGACATGTTAAGGAACATTTGCAGTAAATAGGTTCATATTTTAGTTTAGCATAGATGAGACTTAGAGACCATGAATCTTCTGAGGGCAGCAAGGGTCTCCAGTGCTCTTTTTGAACACAAATATTGCTAACATCACAGGCCAGCTGACAAATACACAGTCAGATCTGTGACAGGGGAAAAAGTAAGAATATTTTTTAAAACGAAAAATAGAACTGTAATGTGAAAAAAACAATAGACAGACACATTTAGAGAGATCAAGAACACAGTTTTCATGAAATCACCTAAGTCCTCTTCTAATCGTCTCCTGTAAAATCTACTCTTGCTATACTAATCCTTACATTGGAATCATTAACCAAATATGTCAGATGATCCTTTATGTTAAAGAGCAGTAATGCAGAAACAGAATCCAATTTACTCCTTGCACTGCAAGGACTGCTGAAATCATTTAAAAACCAGGACCGAATTTGTCAAAACGGTCATTCAAAACAACAAATTTATGAAGATAATGTACATTTTACATATTAGCTTCTTTTTCCTTCATGAAAAAACCCCACAGTGCAGCTTAACTGGACTAACTTAACAGACTAGATTTTAATTGTCCACTTTGACATTGATGTTCTTTCCCTGACCCTTATCACTGGTTAAGTAGTTAGACTTTGTCTCAAAATACACAAAGTTTATTTCCCTATTAACAAAGATTTACCTCAGAAACATAAACTTAAAATAAATAGAAAACATTTTCTACAATTATACAAAAAAAGACCAGGAAAAAAATGTATGACATTTTACGTTGAGGTGATGGTAAAGATCAAAGCTAATTCAGATATGCTTTAAGAACAAAAAGACATTTTTGCTCCTTAAATAGCACTATAAAATATGACAGTCAGCTGCATTTCATGACAGGCCAACTAACAGCAATAAAGGTATAGAAGACAGAAATTATGCTAACTGAACCGTAGAAAGGTTTGGTTTGGAAGGGACCTTAAAGACCATCTAGTTCCAATCCCCCCTGCCATGCGCAGGGCCACCTTCCACTAGAGCAGGTTGCTCAAAGTCCCATCCAACCTGGCCTTGAACACTGCCAGGGAAGGGACATCCACAACTTCTCTGGGCAACCTCTTCCAGTGTCTTACCACCCTCACAGTAAAGAATTTCTTCCCAATATCCAATCTGAATCTACCCTCTTTCAGTTTAAAACCGTTACGCCTCATCCTATCACTGCATGCCCCTTCAGGTACTGGAAGGGTGCTGTAAGGTCTCCCCAGAGCCTTCTCTTCTCCAGGCTGAACAATCCCAGATCTCTCAGTCTGTCTTCATAGGAGACTCTAGCTCCCTGATGATCTTTGTGGCCCTCCTCTAGACTCGCTCCAACAGATCCATGTCCTTCTTATGCTGGGGGCCCCAGAGCCGAATGCAGTACTGCAAGTGCGGTCTCATGAGAGCAGAGTAGAGGAGGAGAATCACCTCCAGGACCCAGCTGGCCACCTGGGTTGCAAGCACACATTGTCAGCTCATCTTGAGCTTCTCATTAACCAGCACCCCCAAGTCCTCCTCAGGGCTGCTCTCAATCCATTCTTCACCCAGCCTGTATCTGTGCTGGGGATTGCCTCAACCCATGTGTAGGACCTTGCACTTGGCCTTATTGAACTTCATGTGGTTTGCATGGGCCCACTTCTCAAGCCTGTCAAGGTCCCTCTAGATGGCTTCCCTTCCCTCCAGCGTGTTGACTGCACCACACAGCTTGGTGTCATCGGCAAACTTGTCCAGGGTGCACTCAATCCCACTGTCCACATCACCAACAAAGATGTTAAACATTGCTGGTCCCAATACTGACCCCTGAGGAATGCCACTCATCACTGGTCTCCACTTGGACATCGAGCCGTTGACCACAACTCTTTGAGTGCGACCATCCAGCCAACTCCTTATCCACTGAGTGGTCCATCTGTCAAGTTCACGTCTCTCCAATTTAGAGACAAGGATGTCATGCGGGACAGCATCAAATACTTTCCACAAGTCCAGGTAGATAACATCAGTTGCTCTTCCCTTGTCCATCAATGCTGTAACCTCATCGTAGGCGGCCATCAAATTTGTCAGGCACGATTTGCCCTTGGTGAAGCCACGTTGGCTGTCACCAATCACCTCCTTATTTTCCATGTGCCTTAGCACAGTTTCCAGGACAACCTGCTCCAAGATTTTGCCAGGAACAAAAGTGAGGCTGACTGGCAAAGGGGAAGCAAAACTCAGAGAATTTACCACATTCAACTCAGAGGATTATCTTCGATTTTAGAATATAGCAAGACATCTTAAAATTATACAACTAGGGAATCAAATATGTAACATTTTAAATTGTTCAAAAGTGCTGGTAGGGAGAAGGATTCAGAAATTCAGACACCAACTTTTATTCTGGGCTTAAGAATATACAGAAATTTAGGGGAAAAATAAACTTGAAAAAGAGAACAGTTACAGATAAGGGAATAAGATAAAGTGGAATGAAGTTCATGTGCAAAGCTATTAGAAACTAGATTGTGCCAACCTGAGCGATACCTTAGCCAAGAACAGTAAAAATATTTCTAGACAAAGGAAATAAAACAGTTCTAGTTATACAAGTTTCCTGAATGTTATCTCAACAAATCAGATGTTTGAAATCTGCAAACCTTTTACTCACAATTTGCTTCAAATTAAAAAGAAGGGCAACTCCAGCTCAGAGAGAGAGCCTGTTCTCTAAAAAGCCCATGGGCTTTCTGTAAGACACAGAAAACAGCAAGAAGCAGACAACATTCTGCAGTGTCATCTGAGGAAACATCTACGCGAGGTCCACAGTGAAACTACAGTTTTGATTTAACAGATTAAACTCCAGTGTAATCTCTCTGAGTGACAGTAAAATATTTGACATGCTACAATTAGGGTATGCTGTTAGATAAAATCGGTAAGTTAAAAAAGGAATAGGATGTTTAAAAGACCCCAAAAGGACATGTTTCAAGTCAGTTATTGGTGCAGCTAATCTATTGATGGGATCAATATAACTATTAGTTTAATTGACCACAGTAAAGTGTTAGGAATGTGCCAATGCAAATCTATTGATGAAACCAAAGTTATGAGGCATTCTCTGTAGAGAGGGAAGATTAAAATGCTATGAAACAAAACTGGATATCTTGGGGACAGGAATACTAGAAGGACTTTAAACTCAGCTTGTTTGGTCTGGCAAAATTAACACAGACGGGATATATGACTGACATCCACAGATACCTCAAGGGAAGCATCAGGAGAGAAAATAATTACTTAAAATAAAGGACAATGCTGGCATAAGAACAAATGAGTATTAAATGGTTGTGAATAAATATACACTGCAAGTTAAGTTTCTAATGATCAAAGCAGCAAGATTCTTGAGACGTTTTAGTTGGGAAGGCGGCATTCAGGGAGTCTTCCTGCAGAAATAGTGGGAAAAAGCAAATTGTTTTTAAGATGTGACTTGATCAGTTTATAAAAGGAACAACATAGCAGCTTGTTTATGAAAAGAACTGAGTCAATGTACGAGCAGGACCCTTACTACCATGTGCTCCTTGGATTTTGTGACTTGCTGATCCACATGGAAATTCCAACCCTTTCTCAAAGTTAAACACACCCAGTTGAACTGGTGCTGAACTGTTGCTGATAAGAATTATATGAAGACTAGCAACTGGCAATTTCCAAATCTCACCACTGATGCCATCAATCAGACTAAGATTGTATGCAAGCAGATTCCAAAATGCACACTGGACGAGTATGGAAAAATTTCTAGAACTTCCTTTCAGAAGTTCAGAATTTTTAAACAAAATTGAAGTCTGCAGTGTTTTTCTGGAAGGGTGAACAGGTGGCTTACACCTTCATAAAAACCAAAAACCTCCAAAAGAATTTCAGGTTTCACTTGACCTGAGAAAAGAGGAGCAGAATCTTAAATTTATCCTAAGATAACCCATTACGGTCAGCTCAAGGAGGTAATCTGCAAATTCCAGGGCAAGCACCACAACTGAAGCTTGGGAAGAGGGTGTACACACTACCGGAAGGCTCCAGACTTGCCAGGTTTCAGAGTTTCATATCCATAAAGAAGTAACTGACAGAGAAGTCAACCTAAAGAAACTTGTCCATAAATGCACGAAAAACCCAAAGTCTGGCGAGCATTCAAATAGATGAAGCTCAAACAGATTTGTGACAACTGATAAAACAATTCTCATAATTTTAAAAATCATCCTTGGAACCTGTTCCTTCTTATTTCTTAAGGAAAGAAGTTAAGCTACATTTTTATTCAGGCAGAAAACTTAAAAATGTACTAGAAAATGCTCTATTCATCAAACAGGTTCAGCTTCACTCAGCTTTCTCATTGGGAAGCTGATAGAGTACAGCTTGGATAAACACAACATTTGGGCTAGATCACCAGGCCCAAAAAGCATCAATGGTTCAGTGTTTGGTTGTTGGCTGGGAACCAGTGGAATACTCCATGGATCAATTCTGGGGCGCCTACATCCCTCAACATTTTCACCAACAGCTTGGCTGATGAGATAGAAAGCACCCTCTGCAGATCTGTGGACACTGAACTAGGGGGAGTGGATGAAATACCAAACAGTAGAAGTTCAGTCTAGACAGACCTTAAGAAACTTGAGGCTTGGGCCAACAGAAACCTCATGCAGTTCAACAACGACAAACATGAAATTTTGCACCTGGGCTGAATAACCATGAGCATCAGCACAGCCTGAAAACTAACTGGCTCGGTAACAGCCCCACAGGAAAGAACCTGGGGGTTACAGTGGATGTCAAGCTCAGTATGAGCCAACGGCACATCCTCACTGCAAACAGGGCAAACCACATACTGGACTATGTTCATTAGGATGAACGCGGCAGCAGATCAAGGGAAGTTACTACCCTCCTCTACTTGGTACGGTGAGGCTGTACATTGAATCCTCCATCCAGTTTTGGGTTGCCATGTTCAGAAGAGATTAAAAGAAACAGGAGAGGGTCCAGCAAACAGCTGCTCAGATGGACAGGGCCTAGGGTTACATGTCATATGAGAAGCTGAAGGAGCCAGGTTTGTTCCATTTGACAAAGAGGAGGTCCAAGGAAGATCCAACAGCAGCCTACAACCACTTGAAGGAATCAAAGTTGAGAGAGCTAAACTTCTTGCAGTAGTCACAGATGGTATAGAAAGGGCCAACGCTCACAAATCACAGCTTAGGAGTTTTAAATTCGGCAACAGGAAAAAAATGCTGCACTTAGAAGGGGAATGAAGCATTGCTACATCTTACTCAGAGTGGTTGTGAAATCTCCATCCTTATAGGTTTTTAACTCATCCAAAGCCACTGTTGACCCGATCCAGTGTTGCTAAGTCATACTTTGAATGTGAATCAAAGAAATAGGATCAAGAGCTCCTTCTACAATTAGCTACTTCCTACTCCAGCACACAGTTTTAGTCTTGTCTTCTTAACAGATCAGTGTTTTTCTTGTCTTCCTGTATTTATTAGGCATCACTAGCTACTGCAATTACAGTAAACAATAGGTCCTGCTAAGAAAAACAAAGTTATTGAGACTTACCCGTCTTTTGGTAATTTAGCAACTTAGTCTTCAGTTCAGCACAAAGTATCATTTTTGCCACAATGTACAGTAGGATTTAAAATACTAGCTTGATGTGAAATTAAAATGACCACTTAATTTTGTTAAATTCAGAAATAGTATATATTTATGAAAGCTCTTGATTAGCAGTCCCCTCTGGATGACAACCAGAGAATCGTCACCATTCTTAATAAGAGACAGAGACAAGAGCAACAGGCAAGTTCCTTTAGAAATAAAGATTATATATACATTTTAAGAGTACACTTCAGATATTTTGTTTTAAAGAAAATATCCAAGAGTTAAATCCCCAAAATCACATCCTGTCTCAGGACTCATGACAATCTGCTTTCAAACAAACATTTCACAAGCATAAGAGAATTTTAGTGCTCCCACAGAAGACAAAATAGCCAATTTGGGGGAGAGGCTTAAAAAGCCACAACGTAATCTGGAAAAAACAACTGTAAAAAATCTGGTGCAATATATTGGTCAACAAGCCCATAAGCAAGGATATACAACATTACTGAATTCCTTTTTTTTTCTAGACCTAAGATGATACAGGACACCTCTTCTGTGACAAGATGCGACAATGTTTCTATAACCACATCAAGTTAGTTACAAAAAACAATTCAGATTTCATTTTTACCCCATATAAAATGAAAAACACCATGAAGTGGAAAGAAGAATCATTATAAAGATGTGGGGTTTGCACCTTCAATAAAGATGTGGTGACTCTGCACCTCCAATAAATCTAACATTTGTTAGGAATTCAAAAATACTTAAATCCCAGAACAGTAAGCACAATAGTTTAAGTTCACTGACTTGAAAAAACATTCTTTTATGCTACACAGCCCTAAAATAAATACTTAAAAGGAACTAAGAATATGCCACTATATCTTGGTTTTCATTTTCCTTCAGATAGAAGTGCTAGAATAAACATTCTTACTAGTTTACGTTGCTGTGTTTTTATGAGGTTAATAACTGAACTGTCAATCAAAGCCTGTACAAATACAGTAGTTAAATACCTTCTGCTTTAGAAGCTCTTTTATTTACAAGAGAGCTAGCCAAGATTTCCAAAGGACTGCATGGTCTGGTTTGCTTTGATCTCTTTTAAGTACAAGTTTCTTTATACCTCTTGTTTTGCTATTTATGATACTCTTTGTGTAATCAGGTACGGAAAGAGCACCTGTGTAGAACAAATACTTCAGGAAAAGTGTGACTGAGAGGAATAATTATGCAACACACAGTTCACTAAAATAACTTGTGAAGTCCTTTTCCAAGAGCACTTTTGTTGCTATACGAGCAAGAGAAGTAAAGAGTACAATGGGCTCAGAATAAAAATAGGGGAACATCACTTAAACCCAACTTCACAGATACAACCTGGTACCTCTATCAACATATTAATCAATGCTCAACTTGGATAAACATACACAAACGTGCCTGAATATATGCATGTATATAAAACTACATATAAACCATAGTTTCAAATATATATTTTACATTTAATATATAAAACAATTATTTTTAACAGACTTCTTTTAGGAAGTTGAACTGTGTATATGCATGAGTGTGCATATGTATGCATGCACATACATATGTATGTACACACATACATACAAATAAAATTAGGAGATATGTATTTATCTCTAGAAAGTCTCCAAGAACCCTGTTTAACCACTGCCTACATAACTATTATCTTTAATCTCTTGCCACAAATTTAGCATTGTGAATTTCACCTTCAAACAACCCACACGTTTTCTCTCTGTCTGTGAGTATCCTGTGAAGAGTAACTGCTTTTCACTTAGTATGGTGAAGTTAATGAATAAAGGATGTGTACATTATGCATGGAACAAAATAGAGCAATTATATCAATTCATACTAATGAAAACTTTAATCGTTACACCAGAAATTAAATTATCTACTCATGTAGTTAGGTTTACAGTAATTTTTGTTTCACTGAATGCATTTTACTCACTTGGTAGAAACAAACATAAACATAATGCCCCTTATTTATTTAAAACAAATTAATGGACTGACACTATCTCAGGCCAGCACATGTATTTTTAGGATGCTCGGGTAAACTTTCATTCAGGTGACTTTACTGTTTATCTTCCTATTTTCTGGGTTTGACTTAGGATAGCATGTTATGAAGATCCTCCCTGTTCACGAGAGCACAGATGTACATTTACATGACAATGCTTTAAGTGTGTGTTTAGATCCCAAATATTTGACTGGGATTTATGTAGGTTAATGTTTGTCTGACTGTGTACATACAAAACAAAAATCTTGAAGTAAAAATGGTTCTATAGATTTTAGGCATTTGAGATAGATACACACATTGCATTCCTAAAATCAGCAGAGATCATACAGACACAGCATCCTCCACCTCAAGGAGAACATCCCGTATTTCCTGCTACAGGGGATTTTAGATAAGTTTAGAGTAGAATTGTAAAACAAACAGAGTAATTGAAGTAGTAACAGAGGGAAACATTTCTTTAGGAGTTTGTGTTCAATTGGTGTCTGTTTCTGCACAAAACTTTCATCAATTTTACCTTCAATTTACAAGTTAATAGCACCTTATCATCATTATTCCTATCATAAAGGCACTTAGAAATAGGAAACCTTGTTCAAAACTATGTTTGAACAAGCATACTGTTATTGAACTATTAATCAGTAAAAGCTGTAACGGTTATCTGAGTCAGCCTGAACTTTTTGCATGTTTTCTTGAGACAGTTCTGAGGTTAAGGCCTCTAAGTCTGTCAAAGTCAATAAAAAAGAAAAGAGGCAGAGCATTAAAAACAAGAAGTTGAGCAAAATAAACGTGGCCTATTTTTGGCAGACAGAAGGGGGAAGGACTTCTTTTAACAAAAACAACCCAAGACAATGTACTTCACCAAATCCTTAATAACTACTTCACAAGCACTCACTGGAAAAGCTAAGGTGGCATGGAGGAAACAGGCTGCAAAACGTGGCACAGAAGGATACAGAGGAAAAGGACCAGAGGCATTTAAATGCTCAGTCATCTCACGAAACCTCACCNTATTGAACTATTAATCAGTAAAAGCTGTAACGGTTATCTGAGTCAGCCTGAACTTTTTGCATGTTTTCTTGAGACAGTTCTGAGGTTAAGGCCTCTAAGTCTGTCAAAGTCAATAAAAAAGAAAAGAGGCAGAGCATTAAAAACAAGAAGTTGAGCAAAATAAACGTGGCCTATTTTTGGCAGACAGAAGGGGGAAGGACTTCTTTTAATAAAAACAACCCAAGACAATGTACTTCACCAAATCCTTAATAACTACTTCACAAGCACTCACTGGAAAAGCTAAGGTGGCATGGAGGAAACAGGCTGCAAAACGTGGCACAGAAGGATACAGAGGAAAAGCACCAGAGGCATTTAAATGCTCAGTCATCTCACTGTCACTGACCCAGTATTTCAACTGAAAAGCTGCAACAGACGAAGGCTGCCAGAGAAAATCCACTACAGAATCACTAACGAGATCCAAGATAAAACAATCCCAACCCTTCCCTCTGCAACGTGGTCCCACAGGTACAGAGCTCAGAGGGCAGTTTTGTGAATCAAGCCGTACATGCATTTCCCTGCTGGAGCCGGCGTAAGAGGCTCAGCACTCTGCTGCCTCACCACTGCCCTTCCTGCAGACCCATCGCTGCGGTCAGCATCCTCTCACATGTAGCGGTACCTCAGGGGGCTCACAGGACTTCTGACAGTGGTGCGTCAGGTCAGCACTGAGCATTTATGGGCTAGAGTCAATCTGACTATCACATCCACTGAAACGCTCCTAAGCGCTATCCGATTTTATGATACTGAGGTGCCATTACAGCTTGACCACATTAGTGCCAGCAAAGTTTCATAGAATCATAGAATCATAGAATGGTAGGGGTTGGAAGGGACCTCTAGAGATCATCTAGTCCAACCCCCCTGCTAAAGCAGGTTAGCCTAGAGCAGGGTGCACAGGAATGCATCCAGGCGGGTTTTGAATATCTCCAGAGAAGGAGACTCCACAACCTCTCTGGGCAGCCTGTTCCAGGGCTCTGTCACCCTCACAGTAAAGAAGTTCCTCCTTTCAGCTTATTCCTAAATAGTACTGGTCACTCCTCTGTGGGCAACACAGACCCATCTCAGCAGTCCCTATCAGAGCCCAGTATGATGCACTGCAAATGTCTAACAAAACTGCTGTAAAGAGTGATAAAATATCATTGATATAAGACAGATTTTTCAGCTGTTAAGTTAGAAATACTGGAAGTGTTAGCCTGCCAGTTGTGGAATATTCAATGGGAATCATGTACTTAGGATGCATTTTATGTACTTTAACCTACAACTCTAGAGTGGCTTAGTGAAAAGGAAGAAATACCAGATTCATTTAATTTAGGGTATTACGAAAAGAAAGGTTTGCATTAGAACATTCAATTTGCAGTGTTTTCCTCTAACCCTTCACAGTGTAAAATGCAATTACATACGGTCTTAAAAACCTTAGTATTCATATAAAACCTTAATGTTAAAGTACATGTCAATTTAGGAGGAAAAAAATCAACTTAGTGTTTTTAAAAGTTAGTTTTGTTTTATTCAGTGGCTGTCAAGAGCACAAGCAACCACTTACTGAAAAGTGCTGAACACTCAACTTGCAATAAAAACACAGAAAAAGGGCAGTCATGCATGTTGACTGCCTTACAGCCAACAGTGCATCTTCAAAACCTGTTCATACTGACATAGTTTTCATCTTATAATTAGAAAGATAAGTTTCTCCTTTCCAAGTGCTTGAAGTTATTGATAGCCATCAAGATTTACCTACAGCTATCAATGAAAATAAAGACTTAAAGAAGTACTATGTAGATGGCAATTAAAGTTGTTCCTTCCGTTTAAAATATATCTAAACCAACAGTGAGAACACGGCAGCATTCATAATCAGTTTCCTAACAGCATGAATACTTACTCCACAGAAAATGTGTGTTAAATTGACAGCTAAGTATTTTTCTGCATATGCATTTCCCCTTCACTACAGTCTAAATACACAGGAGCTTCCCCTCTCCCAAAATGCAAAATATATAAATCAGTTACTTCATGTAAAAATCACCAGGTTGCACTGTACCATTTCAGCCTTGCTTAAAAAACTGCTTTTTAATCAAAGACTTGAAGCTTTTCCTTCCTGGAACGTGCTCCACCAAGGTGAGAAGCTAAGGGAATTCCCCCCACCCCATCCATTCTTTTAACCCCAGGCTCTACCTGGGGCCTCTGGTTATCCTTTCTGAGGACTTTGCAACATTTATATTCCAACTCCAAAAATTCCGTTTTTGGATAAGCCAGGACAATCCTTTTTTATTGCTCTAAAGACTAAAACTTGTCCTAAGTCAAACAGCAAATTCCCTCAAAGATAGTTCCCGATCATGGTCATCCTTTAAAAAAAAAAGTCACAAGGTATTTGATGAGAAGAGTCTTGCTAGTAACAAGCAATAGCAGCTTTAATTAACATTGGACTACAGATCAAAAAGTTCCCTGATCTATGTGTGTATATAGCACTGGACTACTGTACTCTACTATGATATATACGTATATACAAACACATATATATATACACGTGTGTGTTTGTGTGTGTTTGTGTGTGTAAGAATTTAGGTGACAGTACCACTATTACTACTGTAACTCATTTGGGCAGACGATAATGCCTCTACGATGAGAAACTGAATTACATTTCAAAATTAATTTCAGTTAACTTTATATGTAAGTTATTTTGACTTCCACGTACACATCCGCATTAACTATCACAATACATATTCCATTGTTTTTAGACTCTCTTCATCTCAAGACACCCTAATTTTTCACGTGATGAATACTGGNCCCTCACAGTAAAGAAGTTCCTCCTTTCAGCTTATTCCTAAATAGTACTGGTCACTCCTCTGTGGGCAACACAGACCCATCTCAGCAGTCCCTATCAGAGCCCAGTATGATGCACTGCAAATGTCTAACAAAACTGCTGTAAAGAGTGATAAAATATCATTGATATAAGACAGATTTTTCAGCTGTTAAGTTAGAAATACTGGAAGTGTTAGCCTGCCAGTTGTGGAATATTCAATGGGAATCATGTACTTAGGATGCATTTTATGTACTTTAACCTACAACTCTAGAGTGGCTTAGTGAAAAGGAAGAAATACCAGATTCATTTAATTTAGGGTATTACGAAAAGAAAGGTTTGCATTAGAACATTCAATTTGCAGTGTTTTCCTCTAACCCTTCACAGTGTAAAATGCAATTACATACGGTCTTAAAAACCTTAGTATTCATATAAAACCTTAATGTTAAAGTACATGTCAATTTAGGAGGAAAAAAATCAACTTAGTGTTTTTAAAAGTTAGTTTTGTTTTATTCAGTGGCTGTCAAGAGCACAAGCAACCACTTACTGAAAAGTGCTGAACACTCAACTTGCAATAAAAACACAGAAAAAGGGCAGTCATGCATGTTGACTGCCTTACAGCCAACAGTGCATCTTCAAAACCTGTTCATACTGACATAGTTTTCATCTTATAATTAGAAAGATAAGTTTCTCCTTTCCAAGTGCTTGAAGTTATTGATAGCCATCAAGATTTACCTACAGCTATCAATGAAAATAAAGACTTAAAGAAGTACTATGTAGATGGCAATTAAAGTTGTTCCTTCCGTTTAAAATATATCTAAACCAACAGTGAGAACACGGCAGCATTCATAATCAGTTTCCTAACAGCATGAATACTTACTCCACAGAAAATGTGTGTTAAATTGACAGCTAAGTATTTTTCTGCATATGCATTTCCCCTTCACTACAGTCTAAATACACAGGAGCTTCCCCTCTCCCAAAATGCAAAATATATAAATCAGTTACTTCATGTAAAAATCACCAGGTTGCACTGTACCATTTCAGCCTTGCTTAAAAAACTGCTTTTTAATCAAAGACTTGAAGCTTTTCCTTCCTGGAACGTGCTCCACCAAGGTGAGAAGCTAAGGGAATTCCCCCCACCCCATCCATTCTTTTAACCCCAGGCTCTACCTGGGGCCTCTGGTTATCCTTTCTGAGGACTTTGCAACATTTATATTCCAACTCCAAAAATTCCGTTTTTGGATAAGCCAGGACAATCCTTTTTTATTGCTCTAAAGACTAAAACTTGTCCTAAGTCAAACAGCAAATTCCCTCAAAGATAGTTCCCGATCATGGTCATCCTTTAAAAAAAAAAGTCACAAGGTATTTGATGAGAAGAGTCTTGCTAGTAACAAGCAATAGCAGCTTTAATTAACATTGGACTACAGATCAAAAAGTTCCCTGATCTATGTGTGTATATAGCACTGGACTACTGTACTCTACTATGATATATACGCATATACAAACACATATATATATACACGTGTGTGTTTGTGTGTGTAAGAATTTAGGTGACAGTACCACTATTACTACTGTAACTCATTTGGGCAGACGATAATGCCTCTACGATGAGAAACTGAATTACATTTCAAAATTAATTTCAGTTAACTTTATATGTAAGTTATTTTGACTTCCACGTACACATCCGCATTAACTATCACAATACATATTCCATTGTTTTTAGACTCTCTTCATCTCAAGACACCCTAATTTTTCACGTGATGAATACTGGAGCCTAAAATTAACTACAGGAAACATTTACTTTAGCTGATGTGCAATTCATAGCAACATTAACATGGAAAAAAAAAATACTCATAAAAAAGAGCATTATTAAGCATATACTACACCCCAGCTTCTTGAAGAGTACATGGAATCGCAAGTCTACACTGTAAATACACTGCACAAGAAAAGCGGAAATGGCTATTTAATCAAAACATGAGAGGCAAAACGCATCGGCCTACAGAACTCACTGCCATTCAAAGGCCTGCTTCCAACAACATGCATTACACCAAGTGCAATACTCAGGCCTCCGCAATGCTCCTCAGAGAAGTGCTTCCAGAGCAGCCAGTGGCAGGACATGCCTGGGGACCGGGGTCCCAGCAGCCCCCTCTCCAATGCCCCATTCAGGCTGGGGGCAGGACCCAGGGCAGACCCAATGCCTGCAGCAAGGGACAAGCGCTGGATGGCAGTAGGGCTGGGGAGCAGGTTGCAGCTGGTAGTGTGGGAGCTAGGCAAATTAGGATATAGACCCAGCACCCTCCAAGCATGAAGTGACTGGCTAAACTAACATAAATACCTGGGCTCGGAGGAGGGGGCATTATTTTCTCTAAAGCACACAGTGATGCATATGTATATGTGTGTATATATATATATATATAGAGAGAGAGAGAGAGACATGCACACATATATGGGCTAATCGCAAGGACTCCTTTCCCACCCTTCCTCACTACTTTGTATTTATGCAGCTAGAATTTCATTCCAAGTCTTCTACATTTGAAATTGTCACGTTTAAGAAAATCATATTCCCAAGTCAAGTATAGAAAAACTACACTAAACCCTGCTACAGGTAAGTGTTAACAGGACCATTTTTAGTATGTCAATTATCTGGTATTCAAAGTATCATTTAGCCAAATAAACACACACGTATACATACACGCATACAAACACACACACTTACAGCAGCATGAGAAGTTTTGGTACAGTCTTTCTCAGAACAAGCAAATCCAGAGAAAATTTCTTTGTTTCTAACTTTCTTTTCACTACAAAGCTCAACCTATATAGTGGCATGGACCACAGTAAATAGTCTTCACACAGCTTCTACGTCTTCTACTTGCAAGAGCTGCACACAGTTGTTATTTTTCAAGTATTAATTTCCCAATTCATTATTTCCTTGTCCATGCTAAAATTAGAAAGACACATCAATATTTAATGAAAGCAGGATATGATTGCATCTCCTGTACAGCATGATGCAGAGTAGTCCCTTCAAGTTTCCAGTGAACCCTTAAGAGTGAAGTTTAGCATCAGCCCAGAGTTCTGCTCAAGAAAGCCCTCTCCTTCACTGCCCCAGTTCTCCACTCCCTAGTTGTACCAATACAGCTGTTGATGCAAAACACATTGCAGATGACCCACGGCAGAGCCCCAACAACAACTGAACTGGAACAACCGAGCAGCGGGTGCCATGATGTGTAGTTCATAATTTCTCCAACTTACGTCTCCTGAAACTGCAGACCAGGTTTTCAAAGAATGGACCTTCTGTAGCATAACCTAGCAGTGCCCTGTCCTTTGACTGAGACAGGCAGTTCTGGCTGACCTTCCTAATGCCCTTTCAAGGATCAAAGCCCAGCTCAGCACACTTTGTTGCCTCTGCTCTTCAGAAAGGATGGCCACTGCAGATGTAACTTAAAATGTCTGTCAGCAGAGTTAGGTATCCCCTCACTCTGTGACAGAGTGAGGGGGCCGCTTTCACACAGTTGTTCTACGACAAACACCAAAAATTGTACAGGAATGTTTAGAGGAAAAAAAAACACCACTAAAAAACCCCAACCAAAATCAAAAAGACTAGACATCAAAACAAAACCCCAAACCCATAATTCTTTTACATATGCTTGGAAAAAAACAAAATTAAATCAGGTTACTGATCAGACACAGGTTATAGTTCATTCAGTGACTCAATCCAATGCTTCACAACTGATCAAGACCATGAAATAATGGACCACCATTGTGCTATCACTACATAAACACCTCAGCTGCATGGCAATTATAATGCACAAAATTAACATAAATAGGGAATGGAACAAAACATCAGCAGACTAAAAGCAGCAAAAGACACGACAGTCGTATAATTTTTGTATAAAGTATGCTATGCTTGAATTTTAATGGAGGTAAGACGGAAAAAGGGAAATGTAACACAAAGGATGTTAAAGAAACATGGCAGTGGAGTTAAGCTGCCAGTACCGTTCCAACAAAGCGTTCTTATGCAAGTCTACACAAATTCTCCACCACCCCAACTGTATCAGGTTTATAGCAACTCTTCTTCAGAAAACAACCTGAAAGTCCATCCTTTTTTAGACAGATGCCCAGAACAGCCCAGCAACAAGGCAACTCCCTGCTGGCACAGAAGAGACAGATTTAAATCCCTAATCTAAAATCAGGCAAAGAGGAAACCTATGCAAGGTCCTAATAATGGCATCAGAAAGTTGGTCTCTGTCTCTGTCCACAGACAGACTGCCCCTTAATGCAAACAGAACATCCTGCAGGCTACGGAACATGCAGCTCAAACCCAGATGACTTTCACACAAGCTCCTATAGAAGCAAGTTGCTAAAACGCTAGTGCTTTTGAAGTAAACTGCTAGTTTTAAAGGGGGGGGCAGAAATTACTTTGTTTTCATATATGAATTCTGTTCTGGCAAAATACTCCACAAACAAGTTTAGAGCTTCCCAAGAGAAGTGTCCAAGCACAGCTGCACCCCGGGGACGTGGCTGCAGGGAGCCGTGCAGCAACGGTGACACCTCGTGGTGCCACATCACCGCAACAGAGACCTCTTCCCGAACACAGCCTATCTTAAACCCACCAGTCGACTTCAGAGGAAGCAGCTTTACAAACAAAATAGCCAAACAACCTCTACATCATTCTCCTTCCAAATCACTATCTCCTGTAGAGATAGAAGTCACAAACTGGAAACCGGATCTCTGCCTCTGTTTTCACACCTCCTGTCTCTCACTTGTCTTTACAAGTGTTCTCCCATTCCCTGTTTCGTGGTATTGACGACTACAGGTGCGAAACAGTAGAAGTGGTAGTGTTCAATGTTTAATGCAAAATTGCTAAATGAATAGAGGAAGACAAATAAGCTCAGCTTTAACATCTTTTGGTCAAAATGACTACAAAGAAATATTGCAAACAAAAAGCTTCAGAGAAGCAAGCCAACAGTGCTAGTTACAAGAAAAATTAACATTGTTTTGAGTGAATTACATTCAACTATAGAAAAGTTTACTTTCCTTTGTTCTGGTATCTCCCATCCCCAACAGATGCTCACATGCATTACTTTCTGCAACTTGACAAACACATGAAATCTCAGATTACATTTCTCATCATGCTGCACGTATTTGAGAAGTCAGTTTGCCTTCCCACTGCAGAAGTTAGCGAGAAGTTTTTCCCTAGGATACAAGCTTAAAAAAAGCTGTAGTGTGTATCTCTCAGTAAGTGCTCAATATCAAACTTTGAAAAAACTCAACATTAAATGCTGTTATAAAAACAAAGTGAGAAGGCAAGAAATAAGAAACACTTTTTATTGCTTTGCTTGGGTTTCAGGGGTTACAGTAGTGAATTCCAGGTTTGCGTGAGAAGTGATTTGGGTTTATGACAAAGCAGGGATAATTTCATGCAGAACGGGAGATGACATTTCAAATTGGTTTTGGGGGAAGAGTTATTTTCTACAGGAAATCTCCCTCCAATCTCCCCTCTGTCTTTCTTCCTCAATTAATTATTTCAAACACCTCAAATGGCACCTATCTATCATCTGAAAGCTGAAAGACTAGTATCATCCCAAGACATTTAGTTTCTCGTAGCGTGCATGAAAATCGTATTAGCTACATAGATCAACACTAAGTAACCACTGTATAATGAGTGAAAAAAAAACCACAGTGCCATTTTTGGAGGTAAATCGAAACAATGGCCTTCTTTCAGAAATTGCATACCTTGTCCATCATTTGAAAATCCATTAGGAATTTCTGAAATGGTTACCATAATATCCATAGTGTCACCACTCTATGGCCCTGCAGACTCACCCAGGAGTATTTTTTAATGAGTTTATTCTGCGTTCAGCATTATTTTCACATCCCTACTACAGCAGGAACCTCAGCTACAGAGCACAGGGCACGTGCATGCTTCATTTGCTGCAGAAGCTAAAGGAAGGGGCTGAAGGCCAAAGAAAACATGTGGGTGCTTGTGCAGAAACTGGAGGGCGCAGAGACAGGAATGCTCAGGACCAGGGAGTTTCAAAGAGTCAGAGGAGAATTGATTTTACAGAAGAAAGTGAAATAGTAGAGGATCTGGAGCACGGCTACAGAGTTCAAGGGCAGAATCCCTTGGAAGAGAAGCAGCTTGGCAAGCTGCAATTTTTGGAGCTTGGAGGAAAGAGACACAAAAGAGGGACAGTAAGTCCCTGAAGTAAGATGACTAAAGGGAAAAAAATCTCAAATTAGTAGAGGCGAGATTACCTCCAGGCCTGCTCTGGAGGTAAGGGAACACACATGTGACCATTGCTCCTCTTCTGTTTCACCCCGCTCTCCTTGCTGTCAAGAGCAATAGCGCTAGTTTGTGACCACAAGAGAGACTGCGCATTGGAAGAGCAGCTGGTACCAAAACCTCTCAGCAACATTCCCGTTCTGTGAAATTGCACGTGAGTGCAATCTCAGTACTTAACAGCAGATATTTTTGGCCCTACCACTTATTTCTTGGCAGCACAGTTTAAGCAAAGCTAGATGTTTTTGTAACATCACGATTCAAATATATCCATAAAGCAAGCAACATTTTCAAATTGTTGTTGGCTAAGGTCATGTTTTGTAAACCTAGAATCGGTACCAAGTGAAGCTTACCTATTTTTTTTTGAATTTTCATCTTTCCCTCTTTTAACTCCAAAAATTCTTGTAATCAGAGCACTAAAAAGAAGTGTAGATGAATTCCTTACCTAAAGGAAAAAGAACACGAACTGTTTTTAAAATCCCTTTTAAATGCACTAATATTTTTTTAAATACAGCCACTAATGTACAGTCAAAACAAGAACAGCTGAGTGAACCACAGAGCATGCCTACTGTTCAGAGGTCAACACACAGAAACAATTGAGAGCATCTTTCCTCTTAATCGAGATGGCACTAATAGAAAGTTTTGATTTTTTTTTGGAGATGTCCATCTTCAATGTAAGGGATACATCTAGATTTCTAGCAGTTCAAAGTATTTTATCTTTTATTGAAAAGCAAAGTAGCAGGGAGAATGAATGTAAATGCACTCCTTATTAACTAGTGCACTGACTCAAAATTTACCAGCCAGATATATTTTTATCTATAAGGTAATCTTTCTCCCTACTTTCTGTCAATATCAGCGCTTCACATAACAGAAAAATGAAACAAAACCAAAACATGTGACTAGAACTATGACCTTTCGCAAGTCTACATTATTCTTTATTACACACCTTAAAAAATGACACCATGTAGCATTCCAGAAACCATGGTGCTGCCACTTACTAACATGACCAAAGCTTCACTGAACAGCACCACTATCCTGTTAAATTAGGCAAAATTAAGAATTAACTTACTGCCCAGACAGGCGACATAAAACCTAGAATTGCTGCTTGTATTCCATCCGCAACATAAGGCATGATGTTCTCACCTAAACGCGTATCCCTAAACAGTGCTCGAAGGACATTT
Organism: Steatornis caripensis; assembly: GCA_013398225.1. Taxonomy (NCBI): domain Eukaryota; kingdom Metazoa; phylum Chordata; class Aves; order Caprimulgiformes; family Steatornithidae; genus Steatornis; species Steatornis caripensis. The sequence goes on along the minus strand of VZSC01002419.1, from coordinate 150,860 downwards.
AAAGCATGAACCTGCGGGGGTAGAAGAAATAAAAGAAAAATATATATTCATTGGAAAATGTCTTAAATTTAATGTATGTTAATTACAGCAGTGTACATGTGAAACAAAAATAATCCATATGCACGATTACACCACTTCATTTCCATATTAAATACAAGAATATTGCTATTAAAAATATATTAAAACAGTGCAGCAGTAAACACTGTTAAAAACTATTACAGTTTAAAAATATATTGCTCCAACAAGCACAGTCCAGGCACTGCAAGCAAAGGCCAGCATTCTTTTTTCCTTAGCTTATCATGGCTGTAAAAATAACTTTTGAAGTTTAGAATCATCTTTTCCAACATTCTTGTCATGCTGTAGATACTGTGAGAAAAAATAAACTACAACTCACAGGAGGACAATATTAAGCTAAAACTGACAGCCAGGCTTGCTTCACCATATGGAGCATTTTCTGATACTTCTCTACCCTCTGTAGAGGAAGGTGGTAATCTGTGTAGCTTCACAGACTTCAACAAGGCTACATAAATTTATACCAGCAGAAGATCTGGACAAGCCATTAGAACACACTTCCATGTATTGTCAACAAATTATGGACTGCACTTACAAACAGAAAGATTAAGTATTTGATAACAACAATTAGAAGATAAAGATCTTGACTTTAAAATATTTTTTAGGCATTCCAAATGTGTATATATAAGTTTTAGAAGTTACTAACTATACATAAAATCACTTTTCATCTAGTATTTTACTGCATACAATACGATTCATGCAACTCATTCACTTACTCTATATGTAAACAAATGCTGGCTTGTTAATCTCCTTGTAAAAATGAAATTATTCATATATTTGTTTAGAAATATACCACAGGCAGTAAACTGGTCATATAAATGCAAAATTAGTATGACTGTATTTGCTGTACTAAAAAAGAAATATGTCCAATTAATTTTTTGGCATCCTATGCGCTTGCAAAATTCCAGTGACTTCATAACCTCTGCACATGCAAACGTGTTTTAAGATCTAGCTATAGATAATAAAAACAAAATATCTTCATTAAAAACACACACAAATTTCCTTAACTGTTTGAAGTAATGCAAACACTTTGACACTTGCCATCTGATGAGAGGCTGTATTTTACCTGTGGAATTACACTTGATGATTCGTTCAAAGGTGCAGCCAAAGCTATCAATTCTTTCATCGTCATTTTCAGCAAATCTGTTTTGCTCTTTGGTTCCGAAGCCAATAAAGCCTACAAAAAGGGTTTTTTTTTTAAAAAAAAAAAAAAGGAAAAAAATCAGGTGTTTCTAGCCATTTTTCTTTACTGCCAGTTCTTCTCCATGTGCCTGTATTTACCGTATTACAGTTCAGCTTCTGACCATATACAAAGACTAAAGAAAAATTTGCAAAAACTAAGTTTCAGTTTTAACTCTTAGTTTTGTCCAAAGCCTCTTAGCATTCAATGCTTCAATAAGAAAACTTTGCTCAGGCACTACCCATATGCCTAAGAAAATTTGCTTGTATGTAACAGATAATTTCTCACACACCAAAAAGAAAAAATCAATAGTGTTTATTACAGAAAATGTCTGCCATATTATACACACTTGCGTTTCCTACTACGGCTATTTTTTTAGTTTAGTAACACACATATTTAAGACAACACAAGCCGGTCAAAGAATAAATCCTGGTTTGCAAAATAGCATAAGACAAGCAGCACATTTTTAAAAGGAGAGAAGAGATGCATCCACCTCCAAACAGTAGATCAGTGGGTAGGACATCCAGCTAAGATGAAAATACCCTAAAATTCAGTCCTCTTGTTGAATTTGTCCAACTTCCTACAAACGGATAATCATAAATCACTTATTTCTAATAAAAAATATTATCCATTTGTGTTTTGGGGCCTAGAGTCTGTTCAGCACCAGTTCAAACAAGATACTTAATAGTACTTTACATCACATAGGAACAACCAAATGGATCAACTGCAAGCCAAAAGACGTATAGAGGTTAGGCAGAAACCCAGTAGTCACTGTCAGTTTCAGTACCTTTAATGATAGGAGAAACAGAGAGGGAAGGGGAAAAAAATATTCATGAAGTACAAAATAGAGGAGAATGAACTGAAGACTAAAATTTCATGCTCCGAAAATGTTAAAGCTGTAACTAGTATTTTCTCACCCACTGATCGGAACTGCACCTTTGTACTATTAGGTAATAATATTTCTATTTTAAATAGGTAATTTTAGATGCTCATAACTTTAAAAATTACATATTATCATTAAAACAGATGTGTTTCAGTAAAACAAGAACAAATGTCACAGGAAGCAGATGGCAAAGAGACCACACTGAGTCTTAATTTTATGCATTAATAAAATAACCTTATTATAGTACTGTTAGGATATGCATTACAACTTCTGTTTTTATTATCAAAATGCAACGTGCTATTTAAGGCTTAACTCATTTTACTGAGTGCTACAGACACATTCATTACTACTGCCAAAGAACACTATTGTCTCTCCTTACAATAAAATCACAATTTGAAAATAGATTATTTCAGGATAATCCCAATGTTCATTTCAAAACTTCTCATTAATTGACTAGACTAATTTTGGACTCTTCCAGAGACGTCAAAATAGAAGCATCCGACCTGTTTATCCAAACAGCTACAGCACAGTGCAAGCTTTGCCATATGGACTCAGCAAACATAAGCCAACTGCAGACTACACGTTTTCTGCAATGGGATACCATTGGGTCCACCTAGTCCTTACGTTAGGGCCATTTTTGACATGAAAAATTTATTCAAACATGTTTGTTTTTTCACATTCTCAGGATTAATGCTAGCTAACGCCCACTGGATTCAACCTCTGCAATGTGAATAGGGAAACCAGAAGACATGAAATCACCAAATTCATTTTGCAGACAACTGACAGACATAAAAGGGAAAGATCTTTAACTGCTGAAATTGGAAAGCAAAAGTGTCTCTAAAACCAATGCTCTACTTCTGATCTCTGCTGCATAGGACACACGCATCTAGCAAAGCCAGGAGCAGGCTGTGACTGACATAAGAGAGGTCAGACAGAAGCAGGCTGCCTCAACTTTCTCAGGGTAAACTCAGAGTGGAAAACAAGCAAGATGAATTATTCTGGCAGGAAGAACTTGCTCCCAGCAGTCCCTCAGATTCTGGGAACGTGCTTGAGACTACACTTCAGCAAGTGGAGAAAGTTGCAAATCATGTAGTTAATCTTGGACTTCTGTCTTAGAAAACTGGTTGAAAATTAAAATAATGGAGGTTAATTTAGGGGAAGCAATCATGGCTGCTTTAAGGAGCAAACGAATGGAAACAGGTTAAGTGTAATCTGCAGGACCAACTCTAGTAACCGATGCCCCAAGGATGCAGATGAGCTGCTTGACACTACTGTGAGGCACTCAGTACAAGGTGGTACTTCAAGCAGAGGTGAAACACTGCCAGCCAGCCAATGAGATGCCAGTTCTGAACTCAGCAGAAGCCAAAGGCTGTGGTGTGCGGAGCTGACAGCAACACACGGAACGGGAAGACTGTGGGAACATGGCCCCACGTTCATGGATATGTCTTTAGTAACCTATGCACTCCTAGCACTCGAGACTGTCAGTCAATACCAGTTAGTGTGATTCTATTACTTGATCCTGCTTTATCACTGTTGAGTGGATTTCGCAGGTTCTTTGTAGTATTTTCTACGCCACCATTTTACAGTTGTACGATGGTCTGCTCATATTTTACCACCCTCTCACTTCACACGGAAGAAGCACAGAGTTATATGGTTAACAGAGCCTTACTTAATCTGTGAATTAGTTTATGAATTTGCCAGGATTATTACAGTGGTCACACAGAGCCCAAACTCAGTCTTTTGAAATGCTATTTGAATCTACCTCAGGCCAAAAATCTCAAGAGTCAGTAGAACTGCAGTGCTAAACAGCACCAAACGCTGTTTTATTACAAGTAGCTTCTTGGTTGCACAAAAGCAATCAAAGCCTGGATAAAAAAAAAAAAAGAGTAACTGTTTGACCAAAAGGGGTTGAAATAAGAAAAATAAATACGTAAGTGTATTCACCAGAAAGGACATTAAAAAAAAAGTCAGAGGTAATAACATCAGTTGGCACCTGTATGTAGAATGGAATTCCTGCACTACGTCTGGTTGCACATAGTGTAGATGAAGGGTCACAAGATTTGATTTCTTCTAACACACAGCTTAGCCACTGATCTGGCATCTTGCGTAGACTTTCACTGTTACACCTAGATGAAACAAATACGTAAGAAACATGAAACACATACATAAGAAACTAGGACAAGAGTCAAAGAAAGCATTTAGTGACCTTAAGAAATATTTCTTACTATATGTGAACACCTCCAAGCATACACACAGATTTTTTTAAGAAATAAAACAGAAATTAAAAAAGGAATCATCTATTTTTCCAACCTTGGTACCAATTATATTAACCCTACTTATTAAGTGCCACTAGGAACAGATATTTCACTGAACAGAAAACAGGATTCTAAGCTTCAGCAGTGCAACTGTTCTTTTCTGCCAAGGACTACTATCCTGTTCTGGCAAAGAAAACAAAGACATATGCACATCAGTCACTGTGTAGGAAGTGACACTTGAAAAATCTGTGTCTTTGTTGTCACACAGTAGCTGATGTGCAACCCTTACATTAACTAACATATACAATTCTGTTTATAACCATACAAAACAAAACTGAAGCCCCTCACAGTAAGTACGTGTCATGTAAATACCCTGCAAACCTCGGAGCAGTAGAAGCTATGAAAAACAAGACATACTGCTCTTTTCAATGTACTACGTCAGTCAAACTTTGTTAAAGCATCTAAATTGTTCTGCTATCATCAAATACTCCTCCTCTGCAGTTATAAAACTCAGCATTGCCTGAAAGCAAAGGACTTCCAAGGATAAGGAGAACTCAAGTCTCCTTCAATTGCTGATGCTGATCAGTTCAATGGAAAGTACCATATTCAGTGTGCAAGATCAGCTCATTAATCTTATGTCAATGTTCCAAAAGGATCATTCATTGTTATGAAAATTTCTATTAATGGGACATTGTTATTAAAACCTGTCACAATGGTTTCACACGTGATTCAGAGCAGAAGAAAGAATTAATCACTGTGGGCAATACAATTGCAATTATCTCCATGTCCTGTTTGGGCCAGGACAGAACCAATTTTCTTTTAGTAACTTTGCTTTTTAGTTAAGTCTCTTCGGAGAAGCTGCAGTCTCTGAAATTAACT
>VZSC01002419.1:113175-145428 GCA_013398225.1 Steatornis caripensis | reverse complement strand
GATCCGTGCATTCCTGAATCCAGCTCCTGCCTGCTGCTGCTGAGTACAGTCCGGGACTTTCCTGGGGCGTGCCCCGCAGCATCCGGGTGACGTATTTGTCATCAGTGGGGGGGAGCTCGATATCGGTTTTGTACATATTTGTATATATTTCATGATTATTATTATTATTATTCATTATTATTGTAGTTAGATTAAAGCTGTTTTAACCTTCCTAACCCATAAGTCTCTCCCTTTTCTCTTCCCCCCCCACTTCAGGGAGGGAGGGGGTTAACAAAGAGCGTCTGTCATTCACTTAATAGCCAGCCCAGCTTTAAACCGTGACACTCCATCATGTAGGACTTGCTTTACCTAAAAATGTAAACTATAATTAAATTCATTATTAAGTAGCGAGACCTTATAGTAAGACTACAATGAAGTTTCCTACCTAGGTGACTGAAATAAAGAATTTAAAAGAAAAGCTAAAAGGCAGCAGGTACTGACGTGAAAACCAACATCTAATGGAAGGTCTACATTTACTCTCTCCTCCTTTACCCTCCTCTTATTAGAGCAAGATTTAGGTAGGCTAAACACCTGATACTGAACAAACGAGGCTTTAATCTGTAGTGAAACTCTCCTTTCCTTCTTTTACAAAATAAACAGAAAATTAGCAATGCCAAAAACAGAGGTCACAGGAAGTGTCAGGTCAGCAAAAGACACAGCAGACTTCTTAACTCTTCAGTAATTCCCTTAGGATTTCCACTACAGGTTTCCTACACCGCTGCCAGGCCTTCTCCTCATTTTTAAGGGCAGCACCTCTTCAAAACAGCTGCAAGCACACAAACCATCAGTCCAGAACACAAGAGAAACACAGCTTCACAAGGGGTAGGTCCTCATACCACAGCATAAAAGAAAGGCACTTCCTGCCCCAAACCTGTGGGAGAAGTAATCAAGTTAATCTGGAAACTAATGGTGAGCTCTTTTTTCTTTTACTTTTCTCTTTCTGTTGCCGATAATTAGCTTCTCCTGCTTACTTTCGGGATGTGTTCCTCTGCTCACTTTTGGGCACACAAGGAGGATGCAATTCTAGGGCTGAGACCACACAAAACTTCTCACGGATCTCCTCTGTGGGTCTCTGTAGCTAGACTCTGCTTTGCAGTTCTCTTCATCCACATCAACGCCTACTGCAAAAGNTTTTGGGCACACAAGGAGGATGCAATTCTAGGGCTGAGACCACACAAAACTTCTCACGGATCTCCTCTGTGGGTCTCTGTAGCTAGACTCTGCTTTGCAGTTCTCTTCATCCACATCAACCCCTACTGCAAAAGCTACTACTTCCAATCATGTCTACGGCTGCTCTTACCTCTCTAGCTAAGCTAAGTCTTGCAAAGAACAGTGGTCATCTCTCTTCAGTATGTTATCTTAGTATTAAAATAAACACCCCGCAAGACATATTCACATCTGCTGTGGCACAGAAGAACACAAAATAAAGCATTAAGTTAATATTTATAAGTTGCTATGTAGCATACTGAATACTTCATTCTTAAGTAAACCGAGGGGTTTTTCCCCTTTCAGTAGGAGAGAGGAGAAATATACTGAAATCCAATAAACTTCAGACTTCCTTAAAACTGTATTGCTTTGATCTTGCCACAAGTAATTCTACCCTGTTCAGTCACCCACCAAGGCACTTTTTTTTTTTTTTAAAGGTGAAAGAGTTATTGCTTTAAAGTTAGAAACATTAGAGACTATTGACTTTGCAATGGAGATGACTACTCCCTTAAATCTGGCAGCTCCATCTCCTTATGGTCTGGCAAGAAGAATATTGTCTTAAGAAGCAGGTGGCCCTAAATTTTAATAATGAAGCTTTTCAATGTAAAAATGGTGGTCCCCAGCTCAAATGTCATTTGCCAGAATGAAATAGTAATTATTTTTACCAGATCAAACAAATAGTGTTGATAATTAAAATATAACACAGTAACTTGATACACAAATTACTTAATGTTCAGCACAGTAAGTGTTTTTCCACAAACTTGTGTCTGTCTATCTGCTGGTTATGGCAGTTTCATACATGTCCAAAGCCCTTTCTGCGGTCAGTATCAATGACTACAAAAAACCCGGCAATCCAAAGTTAACGCTAAAACCCTCTCCCTAACTCACACGGCTATGTTTTCGCCTATTCAAAATTAATGTTGTGTTAAGAACAAAAGGTCAATCTTGGATATGGCCTTCCTAGATTTCCATAGTCTGTGGCATAAACTTCACACAGCCAGAAGCATTTTCTACATGGGTATATCCAGAATTCAGTGTTTGTAATCACTGTAATCAGTTTCTATCTGGGGAAAAACGGGTTTTCTTTCACTATTTTTCCTCTCCCAATAGACCTGCAGTATTATTCTTTTTCACATAAAGTAATGTGATTCCTATTCTCTCTAAAGCTAGTCTCCATACTGCCCTTGGCACTTCCCAGACAACTAAGGAGACAAGAATCTAGCTTCAGAAACGTGTTAGTATTCAAGGTTTAAGTCACCCTAGAAAATGTCTACTTTTAAGAACAAAGTCCTTCCACTTGCATCCTCCTTTTCATAGCATCTGCTCTAAATGAAGCAAAATCTTCCACATTATTTAGGTGCATTGAGAAAGGTGCCATTCTGAGGTTTCTCTAGGAGTAAAGCAGAGCACAGAGAACTTTCGTCAGCCTCAAAATTTCAGAGACAGTACCATTAAGCATCATTTCACTAAGCAGGAAAAGAAATGGGGGGGAATATGAACAGAGTTAAAAATTAACATGACTTTGAACTGAGCAGTGCCATAACATTGTATCTTATACTTCATTATATAGTGTTCTTCCCAACCCTACAAGCATCACAATACATAAGAACAGTTTTTCCCCCTCAGTTTATTTCTCTCAATTTCCTTCACATCTGTGATTACACTTCTGCTGAAAAGTTAGCAACAATTCTAGTACATTTCACTGGAAAGTCCATCAAAGGTATTTAAATTTTACGGGAAGTATTCCTAGCAGACCATAGGGGCCTGGGAAGGCAAAAAGTTACAGTCGTTTCAGAGGAACAAAATGAGTCAGAAGCAGAGTTCATTGCAAAGGATTAGGAGGGTCTACTCCTAGTTCCCCAACAGAAATATGACAGAAGATCAGACACTGACTAGGTACAGATAAATTACTTCCACTGATACTGCATGGAACATTTGTAAAAATCAAAGCAGGGTTTGTCTTTATCATTATATTTTCCAGAAAACTGTATGATATGATCCTAACTTGTTGCATATATGTAAAATTGTGTTCGCCGAGGTTAATTTAAGTTCTAATTTGAATATTTAAAAATTATTCCTTAACAAACACATTGCACTGTATGACATAACTCCTCCCAAACCCTCCCCTTGCATTCTGCAACTTCAGTGACGCAAAGCACTACAGTCATAGCTATGCAACACCATGATTTTGAGAGTTCCAGAAATCTTTATTTTCTACTTGATCTCTCAGAAAAGCTTCACTAAATAAAAGCAAAGCAGGCAAAACACCATTTGGAACAGAGAAATTGTTTGGGTATTTACAAGGATTATGGGAGATTTAAGTTTTAAAGAGATGCCCAGAGACTTCCAGGTACTTTCCCTAACCACCATGTTATCGCACCAAACGAGCATTTGTAATTTCTCAGGGCCTATGACAGGAAAATATTTGTTAAAAAAATGTTGCTTATTTCATTGATATGAATGTTGCTTGTTTTGTAACTGGTTCTCTGAAAGTGCAGCTGCAGACAACATTAAGCAGGCACAACAGAGGGAACATCAACAGAGAAAAGGAAGAAGGGTAACTTTCATACTTAGAGGAGACTCACCAATTTACATCCAAATGTCAAGACAGTGATCAAATTTCATCAGGTTCGTAAGAAATCTCTGTGAAGGCAAGATTTTTCTTTCACCACTAACTCAGACAGGTCTGAATACCATTGCTCTGTCTAGAAAGTCTAGTCTTGGTCCTTAAAAAGACTGGTATTTAAGGGTTGTATAGCTAAAAGCGAGCTCAGATGATAAATATTCCAGCATGTAACTCTAAGAAAATGTTTGGCTATAAAAGTGATGAACTATGTTCAACTGGAGTCTTTCATAAATGCACGGGAAAGGGATTTGGCCCAGCCTTAATGACAGATTTTTCACTGGGTCTTAGAGAAAGGCAGCATTAAAGTGTCAAGGATGCTCCTGTAGGTTTTGAGTTCAATCCTGTTCAACAAGGTATCACGTTTAAGCTGTACATTACTGTAAGCTGCCGCAGACAAAGGCTTTCTCCTCTGGTATTTATGGATGCAGCAATAAATTAATATAGATTCTGGTACACATGCTTCAAGACTGCCCGTGAGCCTGGCAGCTATGGAGAGAGGTAGGCCAGTTTGGATTTACTTGCAGAACGGAGCTCCTCAGCTGCAGCAGGGTAAATGGAAAGACTCTGGGACACTCAACACACCTGCAGGTTGACTGCATTCACCCATAGACTNTGAGCCTGGCAGCTATGGAGAGAGGTAGGCCAGTTTGGATTTACTTGCAGAACGGAGCTCCTCAGCTGCAGCAGGGTAAATGGAAAGACTCTGGGACACTCAACACACCTGCAGGTTGACTGCATTCACCCAGAGACTTAACTCCCCCGTTTTGGAGAAGAGTCCCAAGATACTCCTCGTATACCAGGAGCACCAAATCAAAGAGTCATTGGCTATTCTGGTATCAGTCTTTCTCCTTCATTTTAAATATAATTATTAGCCTTGACACTCGTATTTCCTGGCAAACATTTTCTTTCATTGAAACAAATGTATTTCCACAGAGCTGCTCTCTGGTTCTTGTAAACTGGCTTTTCCCAAAGGAATACTTGGACTACTTGAAACATCTTAACTTTAAAAATACTAAGCAGTACGCATCATCAAAAAACTGTTGTGGAGAACTGTTAATTCAGAAGAGGAAAACTATTTAAATTAGCATTTTGGGCGTTTTTTTGATGATATATACATACTGCTTAAAGTTTTAGTAACTGTCAGAGAAGCAGAGTTCTCTTGAGCTTCGCTCTCCATTTTACAATATTATATAAAGCTGCTCTTAAGTGGATTGTGCTCCATTAAATTCAGTGCCAGAAAAAGGGAGCAGGAAAAATATGACGGGAGCTTCTCTGAAGTCTGGGTAGATTTGTTCTACTACAGTTGCCTCAGATTTTAAAAGAAACTGAAAAACTGGAAATCAAAGAAAAACAGCTACTCTGCCACATAGAGAGTTCACTATAAACTGCCAGCACGTTTTTTGTTTTCCAGTATTTTCTGCTTTTTGGTTTCCCTTTCCTACAAAGTTTGTTGTAGGTAGTCCTGCATATTGACTGAGATCAGACTTGTGGGGCTGTACCTTTTGTGGATCACCTCCCTTCTGCCCTCAAAAAGGCTGGTGGTAGTGAAATGTGGTTTGTTTTTTTTTAAACAGTATTACCCTGAAGGCCTGACTCCCTTCAACCTGACAGGAGGAATAAATCCTTTCAAATGAAAGTAGATAGTACAACTTAACCATAGAGGGGTTTTTACAGCAACACATGTTTATATTCACATCCAACATACCTAGGGATAACATCCTTCAATATTCAGCAATTGTTTCTATGCATTCTATACCGTTAACAGCTTCCTTTATTTGGAATACTATAATAATTTAATGAACATTCAAAGAAATGCTGCCTGACATGAAAATACTAGCACAACATGTTTTAACTTGTCACTGTATGTCTCAAAAGAAGACCACTGGTTTAACTTGTTATTATTTAGTTACCTGAACTTATTTCTGCCTTTGGAAAAAAGCAAGTTTCACAAATGAGACTAAGTTTAGATAACGACACAAAAAGTCTTAAGTTATGGTGTCAGAGGTCTGCAAGAGAAGCACTGAAAATAAGGAAGGTTTTTGTGTGATCTCTTAACAAACTATCCGGACCAATTTAAAATGCCTCAGATTGCTAGCACATAAAAGGAAACTACACGCCTTCTATGGCTACATCCCCGACAGAACTGTGGCTTACAGTTTAACATCTCACTGGCATACAGAATGAAGGCCATCAAGTGTCAAATACCAATTTCTGTAGCAGTGCTGGTACCTATATGCAGCTCTCCCACCAACATACCATACCAGAGACAAAACCCTCAGTTCTGTTGGGAAAACTGTCTCGGGGGGCACCCAGTGAACTTAGTCAGGCAGCTGGTCTGTACTAAAAAAAAAAAAATAAAATAAAAACTGTTTCCACCACCAGACTTATTGTTACTTTATAAAAAGAACAAACAAACAAACAAAATTACCACCTCTTCCTTCCACTGCACCCCCAAACTAAACAAGAAACAGATCAATGCCTCAAACTGGCCCACTCAAGGCAAAAAGGGAACACTGGTTACTTAACCTGGCATTGGTGTGAAAATGTGTATACAACAAATAGAAAATTTGGCTGGTCTTTCCAAAAACTACATTAAAAAGCCCCCTACCAAAACCCACAAAGTCAGTAGACATTTTGATTTGTCCTATTAAAAACTGGGTATGATATAATTACTACGTATCACAAAGATACATTACCAATACTTGAAACAGNTTCTCTTCTCCAGGCTAAACAGACCCAGGTCTCTCTACCTTTCCTCATACGAGAGATGCTCCTAATCATTAGTCCCCTAATCATCTTTGTAGCCCTGCTCATTTAGTTCTTCTAGGAAAGTATAAAGCTAGGAAGAGAAAGAAAAAAAAAAAGATTGTATATCACATCTTGTGATGAACTGCCAGGTAGCATTCCAAATGTCAGAATACACAACTCAATGACAAGTAATGAAAGTTTCCAGGAAAACATCCTGGCTGAAAACAAAAAGTCTGGCATTCGTTTTCATAAAGGGCTGGGGAAGGGGGAGTGGAGGGAGAGAATTCTACACTCCTACTCTTCCCCAAGAGCTTTTGAGAGCTGTTCATTAACCTCACACACCAGAAATGGAGAAAAAACGAGAAAGCATTAAATATCTGTATTGCCTTTCACTGCCTAAACACCATCTCTAGCCATAAGCAATGCAGTCCAAACTCACAGACATCATGTAACCAATGTCATAATCATGCCTACACCAAACTCGAATAAAACCCATACGAAATCAAGGACCTGCCTGCACAGCCAGTTTCAGGATCAATGCCACTGTTTGGTAAAATTATGTTATTAAAAACACAGTAAGTTGCCTATCTTCTACCTGGAAAGCGTTTCTGTAAGCTGCACAAATCCAGCATATGCCAATNGGTAACTAAGCATGTAATGGAAATTCCAACACTCTTGCCCAGACCTCTGGACAATTCTCACAGAATGGTAGGGGGGTTGGAAGGGCCCTCTGAAGATCATCCAGTCCAACATCCCCTGCTAAAGCAGGAGGCCCTAGAGCAGGTTGCACAGGAACATGTCCAGGCAGGTTTTGAATATCTCCAGAGAAGGAGACTCCACAGCCTCCCTGGGCAGCCTGTGCCAGCGCTCTGTCACCCTCACAGTAAAGAAGTTCCTCCTCATGTCCAGGTGGAACTGCCTGTGCTCCAGTTTGGGCCCGTTACCCCTTGTCCTGTCGCTGGGCACCACCAAAAAGAGTCTGGCCCCGTCCTCTTGACACCTGCCCTTTAGATACCTATAAGCACTGATAAGATCCCCTCTTGTCTTCTCTTCTCCAGGCTAAACAGACCCAGGTCTCTCTACCTTTCCTCATACGAGAGATGCTCCTAATCATTAGTCCCCTAATCATCTTTGTAGCCCTGCTCATTTAGTTCTTCTAGGAAAGTAGAAAGCTAGGAAGAGAAAGAAAAAAAAAAAGATTGTATATCACATCTTGTGATGAACTGCCAGGTAGCATTCCAAATGTCAGAATACACAACTCAATGACAAGTAATGAAAGTTTCCAGGAAAACATCCTGGCTGAAAACAAAAAGTCTGGCATTCGTTTTCATAAAGGGCTGGGGAAGGGGGAGTGGAGGGAGAGAATTCTACACTCCTACTCTTCCCCAAGAGCTTTTGAGAGCTGTTCATTAACCTCACACACCAGAAATGGAGAAAAAACGAGAAAGCATTAAATATCTGTATTGCCTTTCACTGCCTAAACACCATCTCTAGCCATAAGCAATGCAGTCCAAACTCACAGACATCATGTAACCAATGTCATAATCATGCCTACACCAAACTCGAATAAAACCCATACGAAATCAAGGACCTGCCTGCACAGCCAGTTTCAGGATCAATGCCACTGTTTGGTAAAATTATGTTATTAAAAACACAGTAAGTTGCCTATCTTCTACCTGGAAAGCGTTTCTGTAAGCTGCACAAATCCAGCATATGCCAATTCAAATGCACCCCTGTGCCTCGATTGCAGCAGATGATGTTTAAAGTAGTCACCAATATTTTTAACCTAAAAAAGAAAAAACGAAAAAAGCTATTTGAAATTACATAAATTATGTATAGACAATTTGTTTATATATGCATGCATGATACTTCAGAACTCGTATCATAAGAAAGGACTTACTCTAAGGGTAACAAATATACTAATTTTTTAGGTTAAAGAGATAGCGCTATGTTATTAAAAAAAGGCCAAAGGGGAAAAAAAACCAAACAATATAAAAGTAGCTATTTGTCCAAGAGGAAAACACTCAGATTTTAAAGAAAAGAAAAGAAAAGAATGGGACAACTCTGATTTTCAGAGAAACAGAATTCTTCTTGTTTGCCTTCACTCTTACCTGAAATCCCAAGGAAAGTACCTACTAAATCATAACAGCAGAAATAAACATCTACAAAAATATCCAAAAAAGGTAAGAAATTCAAACTTCAAAAATTGTGCCAAATGGAAACAAATCTACCTCAGCTATTTTTAAGGTTCTAGGATTTTGCATGACTGCCTTTGACAACTAGAAATAATTTTAAAATAAAAAAAGATGATGCATGTATATAGTAACGAGAGCTACATTTAAAAGTCTGAAAAAGCTAAATGCTATAACTAAACTTTCACCAATAGTTACTTTCTAGAGCTCTATCAGGATATCAAGCTTTTAAAGCTGTTTGGAAGCTTACAATTCTACACAATTTCATTCAACAAAAAGAGATGCTTTTTATTCTTTTTTAAATTCTTATCAGCTTTCAAGTTCTGAATCAAACTTCCAATATATTTTGTTTAAACACATAGCACGTACTTAATTCTATTATGCAAAAATTTCCTTAGGAATATTTTCTAAGAGTTCTTCAGCAAAAAGTTCTTCAAAGCTTTTATATAAAACAAAGCATAAAATCATGTGAAGTTTCTTATAAAATCCTGCTTATTCTGTTATTTATAAAATAACATAGTTTAATAGTCTGACAAGTAATTAAGATGTCAGTTAATGTTGTATGTAGCCACATATGGTTTTCGACCCTAGTGTTAAATAATTCATATTACCCAAGCAATGAGATTGCAATAATTAGAAAAAAAAACTGGAGACTAATTCTACTTATTACTTCCTGCAGTTAAAACCCACCTAATATGAAACAAACAGTAACTGGAAAAATTTGACCTAAACCAGTTATTTCTCTGAGTTGATTTTAAGCTAGCTTATGCACCTACAGAGTTTCAGCTTTCTAGCCTAAAAGCAGGAGTAAGTGCCAATTTTTCAGAAGGAACTGACCCACAGACAGACCAACTCTCCAGGTGTGTAAACAAAACCAAATCAAGGAAATCATATACATGCTAATCACATTACCGTCCTGTTCCACCACCACCCTTACATTTTTAGAACACAGGTTTTTTTTTTTTGATCACGTAACTTTCAGCTTTATTATTTATATTTCTGAGCTTCTTCCAACAGCCACATTGACTAGAAGCTTACTTCAAACTGTACTCTGATATATCGCTTCCACTCATAGGCTAGAGTTTGAAGAAAAAGCACTGCTGTAACTCCGTTCTCACAGATGGCATAGGACTGGTCCTGAGGCAAGTGTGTAAAAATGGATTCTTATCTAATAGCATTCAGCTTCTCTGTGTCATAAAACCAGTACTTCATATGTGAGGATGGAGAACAACTCAAGGAATTCACGTTCTCTACAACATTAAAAAGATCCACAGCCACTGTAAGACAAAATGACCCTACCAACCGTGCTTGCACAGGAAGTAACTCCCCGGTTCAAGTTAAAATATTCAAATATGGAGTGGGGAGCAAATATCTTAAATACATTTGATCATCTTGGCCAAAAACCTATACAGTAAAACAGGTTAGTCTTACTAATGCAACAATCAACAATTTACAGGGCCATGCCTGCTGCTGAGACCAAAAATCTCAGCGTTCAAGACATAAATTCTGTACTAGAGATTCGGGAAGTGCTCTGAGAAACAGCTGATACACTTGTCCCTCCATATCTTATTTTCCTGTTGATAAGATCCATTTCTCCTAGTTCTCAACACTGAGAAGTGTTTAATAAAAGCCTGAAGCCACAGCAGTTCTAGTATTCACATTTCTAGTCATTTATGATGACATCTCTGCTTCTTATTTTTTATGTGCAATAGGGTAATGCCAGTTACAAAAAGCACAGAAAAAATGCCCTGGCTTTTTCCTATAATATTTATTAAACATCCAGCCAAATAGTATTTCTTTGTCTATTTCCTTACAAGCCTTAGGAAAACCAGGATTTCAAACTGTCTTCTCATCAATTAGCACTCTTCAAATTAAAACGTGACATTGTCTTTTACAGGAAGACATCAGAAGCATAAAGAATCTAATGAGATACCTATAGGAAAAGAACAGAGGTTGCTTAATAACATAGCATTTCTGAAAGGGCAACTACTAATGTCTGCTTTCTAAACAGAGATGTAGATCTACAGTGAGAGCTGACTCGTGCTAAAAATACTAATTCCCTTTTGACTTGGAGCAGATTAAGGAACATAATGGTGGAAACGCATATATGTGTTCTCTCATCTACCATCAAGGCCTTTGCAACAATACAAGCAGAACCGTTAACCAGATGAAAACATGAAGGCTAGAGACAACACAAGAATAAAGGTACTAATATTATTTCCATGGCGTCACAACATTAGATAACATAAGAAATGAGATCTGCAGTACATTATACTACTATTTATTTTATGACAGAAAGTTCTGACACCTGAGAAAAAACTAAGTATCTTTCTGTTGGAAGGAAAAAGACATTAAGAAGTGGTATGTCTTGCATATTTCAATCTTCCATGTAGAGACTGGTTTTGTTGAAACTATATGGAAATTAAAAGGTCATCAATTAAAAACAGAAATTTAATAAACACAAAATATTTCCCAAATAAATGCCTGCGGTAATCTAATTTCTTGTGAAAACTGCACTCAACATTCTACTGGAGACCCAGATGGCATATTAACATCTCTGATCTCTTAAATCAAAAACTGGAGGAAAAAGAGAGTCATATTACATACAAATTATTCATAATTCAATCTCCTACACAGGACAAAATTACAACTAGTCAACATGTTTGACTGTCAGAATAATTGATTACGAACTTAAATTACTGAAGAGCTTTAAGCAAAATCCCAACATTTACGGTTCAAAATGAAACAAAAGACGCTTTGAACATCAGGTCAGTTTAGAAGATTTTTAGCAACTCTATTAATGCCTAATATATACCAATACATATATATAGGCACTGCTATCCCTGAACACAGTATACATCTTATAAATAACACAATACAATTAGAATAGGTATTCCTTGAGTTTGTTAGCTATGTATAATAATTTATTCACTTATCTGCTACTACTATGGTTACGCCTTCTGAACATCACTTCATAAAAAAGTAGACTGTTAATCAAGTATAATAAAACAAAAAAATCACAAGGAGAATATGGCAATAAAAATACTTTTCCCGTACAGAATGTAGATTCAAGAAAAAGTGTTCTGAAAACTGCCTTCCCTCCACTCCAGAAAGTGAAGATTTTGTAATAAAAAGTACTTCCCTACCTGTTCTACAGTAATCAGCCCATCTGAAGGTTCAGATGCAGCCTGCGAAGGCAAAAGTTTACACAGTGTCCCTAAGAGTAGAGATACTTCCTTCATGCTTCTCCAGCAACATACAAGAACCATTTGGGCTGTGACATCACATGTTTGCCTTTCTTTACCTTAAAAATAAAAATCAACAAATGCAATAGTGTAACTCAAGGTTCTAAGACACAGACTTCTAATTTAAACTTCATTTAGTCTGATCTACTTACAAAACACAATCAAATACGAAAAAAATTTCTAAACCTCTTAACCCAGAAGATAATTCAGTTCTGCTTACCCTAATTGCTTCCACTCCTAAACACTAACTGTACTTTAATCTGCTTGGAAAAGGCAGCAGTATACCATTTTACCAGGAAAATGCTGTTTTTAAAGAGCAGACATCTTTCGGTCACAATTCATATTTGCTTCCACACTGAACTTTACAAACACCCACAACTTTGGAGCCATGCTGCAACAAACTCCATGGCAATCATCAATCCATCACTCACTGTGTGTTACTTGTTTTTTTAACCCAGGTGCCCCCAGAGGAAGAGGCCTGGCAAAGGCAGAAGGTTTTTAATGCAACATCCCCATCTGGTGGCCACTGTGCCACTTCAACATATTTACAGACTTCCTTTTCCTGAAACAAAACATATGGCCTCACCAAAACTATTTTAAACATAGGAAAAAATATGTGAGGAAACAAAGTTCAAATACTTAAGACCTAAAAAGCTTGCATAAACTATTAAATTTAAAAATGTACACATACTCTATAAATTTATGCTGGCACACACTAAATGCACCAAAGTTTACAATTTCTTTATCACTTAAGACTCAATGTCATAGTTGCCATTCATTAAAGTAGACAAATACTATCTAACATTTTACCACTGGAATCTTTTACCACTGGAATCTTTCAAACACAAGCTTCTGCTTGGTAATTTCATGCAGTAAGTTTTATTGCATGAACATATTCCCCACTAGTCTTGCGGGGAATTGATATTCCCCACTACACTGCAGAGGGAAAAAAAAAAAAAATCACACTAACACCTTTCAACGAGAAATGTATTGGAAGTGTTGCTTGACAGAAAAAGTGTTAAAGATTACCTGGCCAGTGTAGTTAAGGTAATAAGAGTCTAGGTCAATATCAAAACAAATCATTTTCACTCGTGCTGTAAGAGAGATTAACCACAATCTTCCAGAAACACAGTGAATTAGTCTTTAAAACCATGCCCACGAATAACTAGCTTCTGACAGATTTATTGAAGAAATGAAACATTATACGGAGCAAGTAACTTCCAATTTTGATCACCCACTTAAAATGCCTGCTCTATAAAGAAAATCTTGATTTAATTACTAATACAGCACTGTATTTACCTCTCTTTTCTGTGCAAATATTTTCCATTGGCCTATGGTCAGCCAGCTTTTCAGACTCTACTTTGCAGTGTTCTTTCAAAATTTTTGCTTGCATAAAATAATTGTTGGTGTCCTGTGGTTGTATCTCATGCAGAATCATCTGCAGACGATCTGCACTTTCTATACATTAAACAAGAGGAATATTTAAGGTAGTTTCGTTTTTTCACTTCCAGTTCTTTATACAAATGTAATTCACTTTGAGTATGTAAGCACAAAAGAAAGCTATTAGCACTAAGAAACAAATATAAACCTATGGCGATTAGGAGGATTAAGGAAGAAAGAAAACTGGACTTTACAGTCATCTGTTTTGAAACAGATGCAACAACACAAAATGCAAATGCTTTTTTATTTTTTTAGTGCAGCAGTCAACATAAGCCACTCTTTTAACTTTTGATAGAGGTTAAGATTATAGCATAAAATGAGAAGTTGAAAGGGAGAGGTGCTAGTTGTAGTTCTGAATCACTGTAAGAAACAGAACTTCAGGAGCTTCAGATTTTAACGGAATTCTTTGGGGGGGTTTTTTCAGTTGTTCGGTTGTTTACCTGAATCACTATCCATTGGAATAAGACCCTCTGGTGATGAGCTCTGCACTACTGGTGATACTACAGCAGAGAGCTTGTATGACATCAGAATGAGCCTGGCCACCATTTCCTTCCATTCAGCTACCAGTGTCAAGTTACTTTAAAAAAAAAAAAAAAAACACACACAAACGAAACACAACACGGATTAAAAAATAATTTTATATTTAAAAGGAAGAATTGAAATTACAAACACTTCTGCAACAGTATTTGTAAAAACTATAAATAGGGTACAGTCTGAAAAGCCCTAAGGCTGAGGTTAGCACATGCAAAGGAAGTATCCAACAGCTAGCTAAACAGTACAGCAGCCAGGCAGAGTTCTAAAAGCCACAGGTACTGCATTTTGTTACAAATAACACTGTATGCCTTTATGTTCTCCTGAGCAGCTATTCCACTGTGCTTAAATACAGAGTTACGACTTACTATTTAGCAGTATGTTTTACTTACTTGAAAGTTAATTGCTGCAAAGCCCCAGTTATACAATGCACTCTCCCATACATTGGGAACGATGCTGCTGCTTGAAGCAGGGACTTCTTCGCTTGAAATATTTCTTCTTCAACATTCACCAACAAAAGCTTCATAACTAAAATTTCGTAAAATTAGATTTGCATTATACATACATATATTGTACTTCCTAAGAAACAAATCTGCTTTGAAGAAATAAAAATAAAGCCTGTTTACACAACAATTCAACAGAAAACGCACAGCAATTTCCTTGTTTACTTTTCACTCTTTTGTCGTTTAAATAGAAGTTAATCTTGATTTTTAGTCACCTAAACTCCAGCAGGATTTGTTATAGACAATTTAATCTGTCTATCCCAATCAAACAGCAGCTGTGAAAGGCACAGCCCAGATCCTGTACTCGGGGACAGTCCCACAACTCGTGATAAAGTCAAAAGAAGTTACCTAACACATCCTGAAAGTCAGACTTCACCCCTAGAGCTCAGCTAATACAACAAACAGTAAAGCAGAATATTAAAGATCTGAAGTTTAAGGTTAAATATTTGAATCTTATGTTAGCCCCTAAAGAGTCTGCCCAATTTTCAAGGATACATGTGCCTATTTTATTTATATTTATACCATGCAACATCTCAATGTCAGAATCAGAATGAATTACAGACCCAAATAATGAACTACAGATAACTAACTAAACAGGAGATATTCTGTAACAATGAGAAATGAGGTTACCCATGCATTTGCTTCATTTATGGCAACCACAACCATGTCTCAAAATCGTGATTTCACTGCATACGAAGAAAGTATTAACAGGCATCTTTAGAGAAGCCAATAATGTCACAAAAAAGTATACAATAGTGAGTTTACCACAAATTACATCCAATGCTTTATTACAAATAATTAATTTAAAGATTTGAAATTTAGTTTTGTTGCAAATTACAAAAGGTGGAGGAAGCCTGTTTAATTAATTTGCTAAATCTGCCAGATCTAGAGCCTCTCGGCTTTCTTCCAGAGTCAGTAAATCAAAGAAAAATATTTCACATTCGAACAAAGCATAATTACTGCAGAAATGTACGTGCAGGACCGCAAACTACTCAGAAAAATGGTTCCAAGTGAACAGAGCTCCAAGGGGCAGTGCTACAAATATCAAGTATTGGAACATGACACAGACCAACTACGGCTTCCTTCGCTCTGGGTGAGCAAGCTCTTAGAGGAAGCAGAGGTTCCTTTCCTACACTTGTGCACAGCTTCACCAGGCTAGCTACCAGGGCCTCAGTGTCCCTTTCCTTCTGTTCAAAACAGGAAAAAAAGCCATCTTCTAAGAATATTTGAAAGAACATAGCCTCAACATCGACAGGACTAGATTAAGAACTTACTAAAGCACCTAGCTTCTTAACAGAAATTAGCATCTCCCAGTCATTATGCCTCCTACCAAAAGCTGCAAGGAAAAGCTGTAAGGTTTCAAATAAACATAAAAAACATGGGAGTTCATCTCCCCAAAAGCTTACCTGCTAAAGTGTTTTTCTCCACTGTACTTACTGATGTGTCTTCATCCATCTGGGGGTTATGCTCAACCCATTTTCCTAAACAAATATGCTGTAGCCCTTTATGATGTACTAAAAAGTTCAACAAATATGAAGCAGTGACACAATCATATGGCTTGGTACTTGTGCTAAGATCCATTGCTGCTTGGAATAGGAGATCTAGGTTTTCAGAATCCTGGAAAAAAAAACAGTATTGCTTATTTCATTGAGCTTTCATACTGATTTAATCAAGCCACTTCGCACCCCGGAATCCAAGAACCTGCTTTTTTCAGTAAGTTTTCTGGTACATATTTCTTAAGAAACACTTATTTTGTACACTGATAACTTTACACTCAAAACATGCACATGTACGTATTTAGCAAAGATACAGTTACATACACACTTAGGATGGGGACAGTCATTTATAAAGCAGTATTCAAATACATTGCACTTCACAGGCGGATGGTGGGTTTTGTTTTATTGTGGGATTTTGTGTTTGGGCTGGTTTTTTTCCTAAAATACTGTGTTTTATCTGCTAACGGACATCACAGAGAAGCATAGTTTATCAGGAAGCAGTATTTGTCCACCAATACTTATGAATTTAAAAGTAACTTTTTATGAAGTAATAGACAGAAAAATCAGTATTGAGTCAAAGGGCAAAATTTGGGAGAAATCAAAAAAGACAATCAGATAATGAAATCTGAGACCAATCAGAAAGGAAAAGAAACACAGAGCTGAATTTCTTAAAATACAAGAGTAACCAAGTCAAAATGCCTCAATCATTTATATAGGGAAGTCACAGCTAAGCAAGGAGCTTGCAAGTAACTTTCTCTGATAGTTCACAGTCATATCCAATGAGCTTCCCAAATTCCTTCATCTGTTAGTGAAAGCAGCCTCCTTAGGTAAGGGCAGCAGCTGGGTAAAAATATATAGAAGATGCTAGCAATGAATGCTATGGCAGGCAACTTGGACCAACTTCTAGTTTTCAGGAATTACGCTTTGTACCTAACCCAAGTAATTAGTATAACATAGAACACTCATCTTTCACAAAACTACTCCCTTCAAACTACTTTTAATTACATACCTGTAAATTAAGTGCAACATCACGTAGTTTCATCAAAAGCCTAAATGCCAGAACTTTTACTTCCTCAAAAGTACTGGCGAAACACTGGATCAAAGTTTGGACACGAGTAGAATCAATCTCTTTATCCAACTCAAAAACTTGTGCCTGGCCTGTTCAAAGAAATCAATGCCTTACATAGTTTTGCTGTGATTCTTTCCAGAATAAACACTGTATTCACATTTTGCTTAGCTATACTAGAAGTAGTATTAAAATAAAATTTTAGCTGAAGCAGTAGTATTACTTACTTCTCTTAATAGGTCTTAAAATGCAATGCTTACTGTTTAAAAAAAAAAAGAGGTTACCACATCCAAAAAACAACTCAAAGTAATAAAGAAAGTAACTTATTGCCAAAAACAGAATTCCATTTATTCACATTAAATTAAGCATTAAGAATAACCCTTATTTTAGCTTTGCTTAAAAATCCTTTTCCTGGAAGTATGTAATATTAGAAAATAATTCCTCTCAAAAAAGTTTTAAAACTTCAGCGTGTTTGGGCGTTTGGTTTTTGGGGTTCTTTTTGTCATAAGAATAATCCCCAAAATGGAAGCCATTAGAATTTTTTGCTTTTAGTTTAGATTTAAAGGAGTCATGACTTCTGGTAATCTAATGCTGTAAAAAAGCTAGAAATTTGAAGATGTAAACAAGTGCACCACATTCCAGTACAGAACATAACAGCAGCTAAACCTCCCTTACAGAAGTAATGTTAGGCTTCTGAAATCCTAAAGCTGCTTTTACAAACAACTCTCAATTAAACTTTCAATTAAAAAAAAAAAGCAGCAACAACATACCACAAACTCATAATAATATTAACGTGTTCATGATTCATCGTGGGTTTTGATAAAAGATGTACCAAGAAAGCATTTTTTCTTCCCTCTCAAAATCAACTTATCTTACATGTCTCACTTCTTTTTTAAAAAAAGTTACAATTTAAGACTGAAAACATACTTTTATGTTGGCCATATGATCCAGAGACAAGATTTAGCAAGACCATCAATACTCCAAGGCTCTAATGAATACTTCTTGGAGTTGTCATCACAGTGTGAAGAAAATTTAAAATAACAGCAGCGCATCATTGTAACTGTCCCTTATTTAATATAATATCATCATGAAGATATACAAGCCTTTTCAGTAAAGAGTTTCTATGGTCTCACTATTTTAAATTACATACTATCAAACGTTAGAACAGGAAAAGGCGTGAAGTTATCAACTACGCTGAATCTTGTTCAAAACTTTTCTTCATAATAACAAAAATTCATTGAAAAACCTTGCTAAAAAACAGGCTATGCAAGAAACCCCCAGTTTATGGAAGATACTCAACAGGCCACGAATATTTGCATTTACTTCAATATTCCATTTTCAAATAAAACTTACTATCCTTCCTTCAAGTAAAATGAAAGTGACACAGGAAATGCCATAGAAACTAAGGACTAAGAATACTGTTTTGACAGAAATTGACTAGTCAGCATAAAAGAATCTTCTGCAACACCTCCCATTCCTACAGCCTACAAATTAGGCTTCTCACCTTTTGGAACAGAAAATATTTCTGCTACTGATCCTAAAATAGTTAGTGCAGAAAATCTGGTTGGGTGTGATGAACCAGGAAACAGTACCTCAAAAAGTCTGTCACATACAGATGACATGAAATCCTGAAAATCACAAGAAAAAAATTAAGACAGTTTATTTGCTGCTCTACAAACAAACATCTAAGTAAATTAATTCAGGAAGTTCTGCTTTAACATGTTACCCAAAAAAAATTATGACCTTACAGTTCATTTTGGAAGAATGGGAGGCCTAGCTTCATAGTACTGACAAATTTCTTGTTTCCTGGAGTACAGTGAAGGTTGGACAATCGTTTGGTTTGGTCTTTTACATTAAAAAACACCCAAAGACAAAAAACCCTCCGGTTTCCCTTCCCCACTCCCACAAAAAGATGGCCATTGTATCAAAACCTTGAAAATCCGTTTAACAGGAAAAGTAGGACTCAAGACAAGAAACAGTTTAACACAACGAAGCTGATTATGTGAGCCTTCAAATAGGGAAAAAGGACAAATACACAAGAAGTCTTCCTACAAAGTCTTCATGCTGAAGCTCTGTCATTCATTCCCTCCCTCATCATTCTAGAGAGCTAGAATAAGGCTGAAGCTCAACAGATCCATATTTCAAGCCCAAGTAATGCACATCATTTAAAACTTGCTACTAAACTGCCAGCAGCTGACCGGGCACTTACCTGAAAATTTTAGTTTGGATTAGGGGTACATCTCCAGTCGGTTCTCACTTACTGCTGTTTCAGTTCACATCATGGAGCAATCCCTCAGAAAATAATCTTTATTGCTTTTGGACAAAATTAACCTTAAACATATCGTCCAAATACTAATGGGCACTCAATTCATGAGGCAACAGTACATTTAGTGAAAATTAACTTGCGTAAGTGCATACAGAGTGGACACGGTCCTCAGCACTGGTTTGCTTTACAGGTTTCTTCCTTCTGCACTGCACTATCTCCTAACACAGACACAGCCTAACTTACCCAGAGGTATTCTCAAGAACAATGAACTACCTTTCAGAAAGGCCATCTCACCTCTTATATCCGTATCTCCAGCCATTTAACTTACTTTATATTGCTGCAAAATCCCCAAAGGATGCCTTTTAGTTGAGTTTTCATGTAACTCTTGCTTGGTTTTATTTTGCTCCAATTTATAAAGCACTTGGGAACTTTCTTGTATCCTACAAAACAACTTTTAAAACAAAAGCAAAACATAAGTAAGGCAAGAATCATTGACAGTTAAATAAGGGAAAGGGGGATTTCCAGCTTATTTTCCAGATCATATTGCTTGCAATTTTTAAAATGTTTGCATACACTATAATGCAGAACAGATCCTTCTCTCCCCACTCCAAAACCAAGTTTTCTGCTCCCCATCTCTCTCATGACCAATCTTTTTCCCCCTCCTCTGCACCTCCAACACCTTCTTCCATCTTCCTCCTTTAATTCATGCCTAGTCTCTCCTCCCATCTCCCTGTTTTCTGTGGGACATATGTTCCTCTATAAAAAAGCCCAGTTAACACACATAATTTTTGTAGCTTCAGTGTCTCTTACAGAGTTTGACTCACCTCAGGAGTGCTTCCCCCAGCTCTTTTTATTACCCACTAGGATTACTTTCTTTCTTCTTACACTCCCTCTAACAAAATTTTTCCATCTCATATTCCTTAGTCTGTACCAGGCAAGAACGGAAAGAGATGCACTTCTCTTCTGTTTCTGTCAAATCTACTCCCTCATTTTTTCCCCATCTCAAATTAATTATTTTCTCTTTTCACACTGCTTTCTTTTGCCACTAACACTTTCCAAAATGTCCTTTATCCATATATGGTTTCCTCATTTTATCCATATCCTTCTACCATGATCTACATGTGACTTCGGTCATTTCCACAATGTTGACACACTCAATCCCTGCAGAGTAAAACAGCATGGCCACACCTCATGCTGTTCACTTAATATTCCTCCTTGTCTTCTAAGTTAGGTTGCTGAGGCTGGTCAAGTGACTGTGAATTTGCCTGAGGTCTGGTAAGACCACGTAAGCACACTCTTAGACCACAGCAAAGGCAACATAAGGTTCATTGCTTACTCTATGGCACGTTGGTTTGCTGTTGGTAAAGTATGCATACGCTGACAGGTTAAGTAACACTCACTACCATTCATGATCAAGTTACCGTACCTATCCCTTTATTTTTTGTTTAAGCCATTCTTGCCTGCGATGACTTACCTATCACCACTCACCTAGGTAACACATACAACATAGTCCGGGTCTTAGAGCTTCTACTCTTTCAGATGAGCAACTTCATAAAATACTCAGTAGAATTTTTTTTTAAATGCTATACAAGTAACATAATAGGCACATTAGACATTGTTTATAGTTTGAAATTACCTTTCTCAGTAAAGAGCATATCTGTTGCCTCACTGAAGGAGACTGGCTGTTCAAGTTGTACATCATAAAAAATTGAATTAGTTGCATTTCTTCCATAGACACAATTTCCGTGCTACGATGGGTTTCACAAAGTAAACCTAAAGCATCAATGCAAACCTGAAAGATATTTAGATGTTAACCGCAAAAGAGTTACAAGGCACCTATGATGATACCTTTGTTTTAAAACAGTGCTGATGCAGTATTTCGGATCAAAGCAATTCTTCTAATTTAAAGGCACAAAAAATTATCCCTTTACCTGATTGTGCTGATGAACCAGACCCTGTTTTATACATTCAGTGGATACAAGACCATTGCTCATGAGATTTGAAAGTTGCAGGTGACCATGAGCCCTCGCTGTTCTTAGGCATGCCATTAATGCTCCCAAAGCACCTCTAGTACTGAGAGAGCCTAAAAAAAATGAAAACCAGTAGTAAATATAGTTTGATTAATACAATGTACTAATTGCAACGCTTGTCAAACACCCAATACGTCCAACATATGACCCCTACCCCTCTTTTATTTTTTCACCCCAAAAGACAGTGCCTGTCATAGATTAAACTAGTTCTAAATTGCCTGGCTCCCAAAAAGCTTCATCTCGAACATTTATATGAAAAATGAACCTTGTGAGGTCTCACAAGCATTTATTTTAGAATTACACTAAATTATGTCAAAAAGTACAAAAGAGTCACAAGTCTCATGTCCACATATTTACAACAAAAAACAGTCTTAAAGCACTGTTACTAGACATGCCTGTGTGAGAAACTAAAGCAGAACAGAAAAATAGTGGAAAAAATACTGATATGTAACAAAGTTTGGCATGTAAAGGGAACAGTAAGGCACAGTTACAATGCTAATTATTTTGCTCACGGCATGAAGACATACTTACGATTATTATGAATTCCGCCTTGAAACAGTAACAGCAATGATAACTATCTGGAATTTTTCTCCCAAATGAATTCTAATAATATTAATAGACTGAAATCACATTTCTGATTTTTTTTTTTTTTAAATAATCACAATTACAAACGCAGTATTTATTTTCTTACCTAGATTAGCATCTGCAGAAGCCTGAAGAATTCTAATCATGTAGCTCAGACTATCAGGGCTACATTTGAGCAATTTTGGTAAATAGTAATCTATTATGTAAGTAGTTTGGTCATGGTTCCCTTCACACAGTATTACTAGAAGAGGATAAACCCAGATGTCATGCCACTTGTCAATCCAGGGGCTTTCCTGAAAACTCGAAGTAAAATCGGCTTTGTGATTTGTAAACATGGTTTCCAAAAGATCACTCGCATAAGGTGCAAGAGACTGATCATTCATCACGTCCAAGATTTGTACTGGAATTGTTCTGTCCAACTGTAGTATATTTTCAGTGCCTACACACTCCACAAGACAGCTAAGAGAAGTGTATTTCCCTTTTACGTGCCATTCCAAGCTTAGTAAACTCTTTATCAGTCTTGCAAAGAATGGGTCTGATTTTTCATTAGATCCAGTAATGGTGGTTCGGTGTATCTGAAGAAGATTTTTGAATATCAGTTTGGTTTGGTGTCTAACAGCATCCAGAGGGTGTTCCCAGTGTGTATAAATGTATTCCAGCAGCTTCCCAATTACATCTGAGTTCCCATTAAGTTCGATTTTTAGATTTGGGGAGCTTGAAATAAGGGCAGCCAGTGCTGAGTTAGTCCAAATAGCAAGGATTCTAGACAAAGATGTTGCCATACTGGATTCTTTTAACCTTTTAAAAAGAACAAACAAAAAAAAGTTCATTATTAGCATTTGTCGATTTTTTCAAAAAATATTTTTTTAATTTCAAACTCATTATTCATTACATTAGTTTACCTCACACTAAAACAGGTAAGGAGACACTAACCATTCATTGAAGAAAAGGAACTAACAGAAAAAGGAGATGATGAATTGGATGTTGCAAAGTGTACGCTTAGTTACCTGACAGGATGCTGACTGGTCACAGCTAAAATCCCTAAATATGGGTAAAAGAAACCTGACAAGGCACTACACTTGCTATCTTCAAAACTAAAATAAAAATTAATATCTACATGCTAATATTGAAGCAGCATTATGTTATTGCATGCTTCTTGAAAATACGACAATGAAAAGTTTTCCTCACGTAAAACCATAAAAACTGAGCACCATATGTGCAAAAACAAAACCACAAAACTGACCTCGAAGGCAGGAAGAACGGTTGAACCGAATACACATTTTAATCTCCTGTGCTGGTAGTTCATTAGATGCAAGCAGTCAATGCTTGCAACCGGAAAGAAAATCAAAACTCATCTTACTTCAAGTATTCCACTCATTGGCACACTTTGTTTTCTTCTGTACTTTTAAAAGCATAGGACATTATGTCCTGAAACTGAAGTTTATCTGTGTACATAACAACTGATTTTGCCACACCTTACCATCAGGTAGTTGGTAAACTAAGCCCACTTAAGTTGGAAAAACATAATTTCATTTTAGCATGCAAGAGAAAACTGTAACTTAGAACTATCTATGCAATATCAAGACACTGTATTTTTCAAACTTATAGAGTTAATCTGAACATATTAAAAAGACGACACGATCTGTGGCCGAAACTAGTGTCGTTACACTGAAAACAAAGACATGTTCCACCAGGACCGTATGAGTCATGCAAAAAGTAAAGTAAAGAGATCAACTCGCTCCTCCCAAACATGAAACAATACAAACCAAAACACAGGCTTACTCTGAACTCAAAGACAACAAGACTGATGCAATATCTAATAATAGTTTCTCTCCATTTTCACCCATGCTGCCATTCTTCCATTCCAGCATAGCCAGCGCTCCATGGCAAAGAAAGAGAAGGACCGAGCCAGGAAGTTCTTCCGTACACAGAGTCCCACAGTTACTCACAAACCATGCTGGCACATTTGTGTGTTTCACTGATCCAAGAAGCAAGTCACTGACCTGTAATAGCAAAATAACACCTGTTGCAGTATCTCAGCACAGGACAAAAGCTATTTAGCGAATAACTGAGAATCTTTAAAGATCTAAAGATATTTCTTGTACATTGTTTTTCTCAAATTCAAAACTCTAGTCTTACTATATCATATGGCAAGAAGAGAGTAACGGATTCACACTCCAGCAAAAGACTGATGCAGAGGTTGGCAAGTCCTGCTATCTGTACCAGCAAAGCCTCTGAACAACACCGGTAGCACGGGTTAATGACACTATGACATTTCACAGTCTTTAGTGAAGAAATACACTTACCAAGGAAGGTAATTCTTCAACTGGCTCATACATAGCTTTAGTAAACAGAATAACAGCCAGTCCTGAGGTAGTCTGAACAGTTTGCAGGAGAGATGCTACACGGCAGAGAAAGATGTCTTACATTAGTGTGCAGTAAACACTGTGTGCTAGAACTATGTATCAAAATTGTAAGGATGGTATTGAATTTTCCTAGACACTTGTAGTTGTACAATCACAAATCTGCAGTGTCTGCCTGGTTTGGAAGTATTAACGAGTTTATACTCTAGTGTAATAGGAAACTATTAATACCTTTTAACAGACAAAAAATACAGAACTGCCCAGTAAAACCAGGAGAACTGTGGCAGAGCCTATTGACTTTTATATTAAACTCTACTGTGCAAAAACATCTGTATAAGAAGTAAACACAATTAGTTATAGTGCACCAATAAATAGTTCTGACTGCATAACTCAAACAGATACATAGATTTTTGGTAGGCACAGACATTCAGGGAGTCTCAAAAGTATTTATTAGTTTCTACATTATTAGTAACAGCATTTACCTTGGGTTTTTGTAGTAGGACAAGCTAAACTACACTCCTAAAATTACGATCTACAAATCATAGCTCACCAAAAGACCTAATACGGCTCCCACTCCCATTAATCTCAGCAGTTCAATTTCCATTCAAGCTAAACTAAGTTTTGATACCTATAGTTTGTGTTTACTACAAAGACAACAAGACTGACTTAATAAAAATACCTGGTTTTGAATGTTACTAAACTTACCATCCATTAAGAAGTTTGTGGAGCTTTTCAGTAAACTACACATACTTTGCCAAACAAAAGACTCATGGTGTTTCCAAAGGCTTCCCTGGATATTTTCTTGTAACTTCTGTACAAGCATCATTGAAACTTTAATGGCTATCAGTAAATCATGCATCAACTGAGTCTGAACAATACGATTTCCGTGATTCTTTCTGTGGAAAAAAAACCAAAACCAAACAGACAGACATGCACACAAAAAGGAAATTAAAATCATTCTTTATTGTCCCCAGAAAACTACAATCTGCCAACTTCAGACAGAATTAATGGTAAAAACTAATTCATGGTTTGAGCTAACCAGATACTAACTATAGGAAAATAAGAAGGAGACTCACGGGCAGTGTTTTAAAATTAACTTAACAAACATAATGGCAAATGCTCCCAGAGTTTCTGCAGGTTCCTGTGACAAACTTTTACTCATTTGATTCTGCCTGAACAGAGCTGAACTTTTCCAGAAACTTTCCAAAAAGACCAACAGAACACAGTGCTGCTCCTTTCTCATTTTTCAAGCAGTTCCTCCACACACAAAGCCTATTTCCATGATTTGACTTTCTTCTAACACGAAGACAGGCAACATGTAAACTTTCAATGTACAAAACACTCCATGAAGCGCTATTCTCCTGTGTGTACATGATGACAGACCACAGTGAAGAGGTTTCACTTTACGCAATGCTGGAAAATGTCAAGCTATTAAATGATGAGTGCTGTGACAGACTGAACAGAATATCAATACTGAATTAAACACTCATGGAACGTTGCAGAGTATTACTCTACCTGAATTTCAATAACTGTATCTATTAATTACAGTGTTCAGTCACAACTGAGATAGCAAAACCACAACTCAAAGGCCTCCCTTAAAAGTAGTAGCTCTAACAGTATCAGATCCTTACATATTATTGCCTTTAATTTTCCTCTTTTCCTCTCCTATATCATCATATTGCCACAAAAAAAAACCAGCTCATCAGCAGTTTTTATTTAAAATATGGATCATTGTAAAATGACATTCCCATCTTTCCATCAACGTGTGGCTATCAAAGTGGTACTCCAAACCATACCAGATTATCTTGCAAGAGTGAAATAAAAACAGATAAAATACAGCTTATATTGAATTCACTTGCCTGTTTTCTTCCTGTATGTCAAGTAGCGCCTTCTGCAGAAACTGAAGAACTAGTGAAAATAATTACAGTATGAATTTATTTAAAATAGAAATAGAACAGAAAAATTCCAGCAAAGCAATCACATATACACATCATACCCAGACACAACAAACAGTTATCCATACAGCGCTGTTTCCACTCCATAAACAAATCAAACTGAAATTACAGTGCAGATCCACAGATGCGATGCTGAAGTAAAATCTCAGGCTGGTCTGCGACAACCTGGTACAAAATGAGAGTTTCCAACCCACTTGGCCTAATCCTGTGAGGTATTCAGAGTCCCGGTTCCTCAACGAAAATCTGAAATTACCCAGACCTAAAGACAGCAGCAATAAAAGCTCCACAGGAAGCTGTGAACATTATCTGCGTGCTGAGGGCACAACGTGCCAAGTTATCCCATACTACCAGCAGATCAGACTTCTGCCGAATTACTGTCAAACAAAATTCTTGTCACAGCAGGCCTAGGCTTGCTATAGTCAAGACTGGCTGTTAACAGCTCAGTGTTACCACATCCAACTTCATCGTGAGGCACAGGACAGAGAATACTTCACATAAAGTAGCATCAACTCCCCCAGCCCTTTCAGAATCCGGTACCTTTTCAGATTTATATCTAGGGCTGCTCAACAAAGCAAGACTGACCCCTGGAAATTAAAGGTACAAATCAAGTGAAAGTCTTTACAAAAGAAGTACCAAGTTAGGGTACCCGTTACTGAAAATTAACCAGGAGGAAGTCGGATCTGATAGATCTTTATGCCTACTTCATGTTACTTGGTCACGCAGAACCCTCCCCCCAATAATCTACAGTCAAACTTATTTTACTATAAATACAACTTTACCTTCTTCGAACAGGTTCTTAACACTCGCTCTACCTAGAGGAAAGAAGATACATTTTCACTAGTGAATACTAGCCGATATTATCTATTTTACATAGGTAACGATGTAAACATTACTATTAGGAGCCACACGAAGATGCAAAGCAATGTTGAGCACATTAAACAGAAGACAATGTATTCAGTGTCATCATACCTAAGCTGAAGTCCTCCATACAGGAAGCAAGGTTGTCCAGTACTCTTCTGTACAGACAGATGTCTGTGGTTTTCAGCTCTTCCCTAAGGCAGCATACAAAGCTTTGTACAGCTGACGTCATAAACTCTTCAGGAAGACTGTTTAGTGAACTGCAACAGTAAGGAACAGCACAAACAGCTAGCTCACACTGAGGTGCTAAATATCCACTTGACTAAAGTCAATGGCAGCTGAAACCCCAGTAACAGACAGAAGTTGCTTCCTGCATGAAAACATATTCTGTTTTAAAATAAACACACTTGTTCTAATTTTGCAGCTAGAAAACCTGTCAGAGGCGTGTAAAGCTCTCGCATCCAATCAGATACAGGATGGAAGCCCTGCTTCTCTCAGTGGGACAACAAATGTTTTCAGACATAGAAGTGAAGACACCTAAGCATTGGATCTTAAAAATGTTAAGGCTGTAATAAATTCACTGAAGAATTACAACAGTAATTTTGAAACAGAAAAATCTAACAGCAATAAAAACAGGCACAAGAAACCACAGTTTACTTATGATTCCTCTGAAAAGCCTTCTCTTTACATTGTCAAAGTTGAGGGTTTGATTATTTTTTTTTAACAGAAGCATTTTAAATTTCTACTCTAATGCTGTATTTTAAAATTTAAAGTGCTAATTACACACTATGTTGGCTTTCCAGTAATGAAACAGATCAAAGTAATACTTCACTTTGAAGTTATTTACCCTGTGATATATTTGTTCTGGTTTGACCCAATGCGGTATTCCATCCCATACACATCATGCTCAGTATAAGGCTGGGGGATCACAAGGGTCACTCTCTCTCCTTCTATGGCCAGGGGCCTAAGCGCACTCATGGGCTTTAACGGCCCTAAGCAGCCTCACCTGGTGCTTCCACCAACACCCATGGCCCAGGAGCCTATTTAAGCCCCGCATGGGGCTGTTAGTAGGGTCCTGGTGACATGGTGGGGTACTGCTCTCCAGCACTGCCCAGCTCCTTGATCAAGCATCAGAGGAGGACTCTGCCCAATTCTTCTGCCTCCAATCCCGATCTGAGCATTTCCGAATCGAGCTCCTGCCTGCTGCTGAGGACAGTCCGGGACTGTCCTGGGGCATGCCCCACAGCGTCCGGGTGACATATTCGTCGTCGGGGAGCGGGGAGCTCGATATTTGGTTTTGTATATTTCATTATTATTCTTTCTATTACTATTATTATTGTAGTTAGATTAAAGCTGTTTTAACTTTTTCCAACCCTTTTCTCTTTCCCCTCCCATTTTTGAGGAGGGAGGGGGTTAACAAAGAGCATTCGTTGTCCATTTAATAGCCAGCCCAGCTTTAAACCATGACAATAGTATTTATAAATAAGATTTTTAACCAAGCAAGCAAGAAAAACAGTACATATTCACATATTAGCATCACAAACTTTTAGTAATTTAACTACAGCAATTTGTAGTGCATGACAAATGACTGACTTTTAGGTAAGGAAAGTATTTGAAAAAAATAATCAAGGCTTACTATTCAATTTTTTACCTGGCTAATGCTTTTTTCAAGGGATTCTTTGCACTCAGTGAAAAATAGGTCTCTCCCAAAACATCCAAACAAGCTCGAACCATAGGGTCACATGCAGAGCTTTCATCCATCTTCTTTACGAATGGCATAATCTATAATCAACAGAACACATGATCAACAAAAACTCTGGATATATCCTCATCATTAACAGAGGTAGAATTCCCTCTCATCCAAGTATACAGTAAAAAACTGTCCTCTCTTTGCAATATCCTGTTGGATTTCAGGTGTTGAATAATGTTCCAAGAACACCTCTGATACCAAAAATACATATGTGGAAAACAGGAAACTTGGTATCACTTGCCTTCCATCATTCTCAGTAACTATAGGCTTTGCTAATTCAAGTACTACAACTACATTTCTACCTAATACGCATGCAGCAGTAACAACTGCTTTTTATCTGTTTCAAGGAATGTTCAAAACATCATAGGTTTTATTTTAGAATTGTATTTCCCATTAACAGCACACATGATCCACTACCAGTCACCAAAAACCACACTAAGAACAGTGAAGTCTTACTTGTTTAATACACCGGATCTGCTGGATGCCATTGCTCAGTTGGGCACAGTGCAGAAGCACAGATGCCAGGTTTTGCTCTTCAGCCTTTGAAAACCCTACATTTGGAAGAGGAGTCTCTTTTTAGAAAGGAATAACAAGAAGCCGTATAAACACTACAAAATTAATAATAAATAACTGCTTAATTCTTAAGGTTTTTTCCCATTCCAGTAAACCTAATGGTGCCAGAATCCCTTTAGATACAACACCTTAACACCAATTTTTTTCCTAACAAATGAAAAATAAAATACAAGTTTCACAATGTAACAGTAGGCCTCACCTTCAGTACTAAGACCAGTTTCACAAAAATCACAGCATGGCTGAAGTGGGAAAGGACCTATGGAGGTCATCTGGTCTGACCCCACTGCTCAAGTAGGGTCACCTGGAACAGGCTGCCCAGGACCACAGCCAGGCAGCTTTGGAATACCTCCAAGCATGGAGACTCTTCAACTTCCCCGGGTAACTTGTGCCAGTGGCTCAGTCACCCTCATATTACAAAAAAAATGTTTCCTGATGTTCTTGTGTTTTAGTTTGTGCTTATCACCTCCAGTCCCAACACTGTTCAACATGGGAGAAAGCCTATCTCTGTATTCTTTATGCCCTCCTTTCAGATATTTTTTACACATTGACAAGATGTCCCTCAGCCTTCTCTTCACCAAGCCAAAGAGTCTCAGCTCTCTCAGCCTTTCCTCATAGGAGGGATGCTCCAGGCCCTTCATCATCTTTGTGGCCATTTGCTGGACTCTCCAGTATGTAAATATTGCTTTTGTACTGGGGAACCCAGAACTGGACACAGCACTCCAGGTGTGAACTCATCAGTGCTGACCAGAAGGCAAGGAGCACCTCACAGTAACTTCAGCATACAAATCCTTTACAACTTTGTTTTGGTTTTGTTTTCTTTAAAGTAAAGATCACTGGAAGTTTATCTCATCGAACAAAAAAAAATGCCTGCAAACTAAAAGAGCACTTGAACAGTATCTTTAGATCAAGTTAACTACAGAAAATACGAAGACTGTGAAAATATACTCAAGACGATCTCCGGAGATCCCTTTGATCCTCAACCATTCTGCAATTCTTTGAAATTCAGTGGTATCCCACATATTAAGGCCAGCACTTCAAGTAGCACTGAATTAGACGCCTGCAAGCAGGATCACAAGTAGGACCTTCCACCACCTTCACACCAATGATAAAACAAAGCAAAAAGCTTCCAAAACAAAGACATGGTGCTCTAAAGGATTCTTCTAACTCTGACAAGGTAAGAAGTCACTGTCATTACAAAATAAAAACAAACCACAAAAGAGCAAACACACCTAAAACCCACAAAACAAAACCACCAGAAATAACATAGGAACAATGCAACAAGGAAAAAAACCAAAACACAGATTAGTTTCAGTAGACTGCGTCTGAGTAGCTACTAACAGAAAAAGAAATTACACAACATTAGTTCAGAAAACACACCCCACTTACTCTGAAGTTTTTCAAGCTGCTGATGATCAAGAAAGAATGCATCTACCTGAATTTCCTTCTTCTTCTTTAAAACCATTTTAGCTGATTAAGGTACCTGCTCAAAAATAAAAAAGTAAAATCCAAAACCCAAAAGAACAGGTCACATTGTTTCAGAAGCGTATTTACAAAGACTTCCTATGATAAAGGTCTTTTCACTGTCCCGAAACACTGTTTATTGCCTTATCTGCGATTTTTTTCCCCAAGACAATAGTGCTCTCTAATTTTATCAACTTCAACTATTTCAAGCACTTTGTCCAGATTTTGTCCAAAATTCACCCAGACTTCATAGCCCAAAACAGAAGACAAGAATATGTGATTTCAGGATTTGCTGGATGACTGACAAACTGTCTCACTGGAGTTTTGACTGTGTATGTCACGCAGCCCATGGCACGCCCCTGGATCACAGTTTGAAAACATCATGCAGAAGCACAGTAATTACACTACAAAGCTTCTGTTGCTCTGTTTTATGATTCAAAACTAATGTAGCTTATATTAATATGTAGCAAAGCAGTTTTGTTTCTTCACAACATATCAGCCAGTTCTGTGTTCACTATAATGGATCTTACAAACAGCAAGTTATTTTTCTTCTGTATGGTAAGGGCCATTCAACTTGCACTACAGTTTCACTGACTTACGAGCCTGTGATCACAGAACAGCTGAGGCTGCAAGGGGCCTCTGGAGGTCAGCCGGTCCATCCCCCTGCTCAAGCAGGGCCACCTGGAGCCAGTTACCCAGGACCAGGTCCAGGTGGCTTTTGAATGTTTCCAAGGACGGAGACTCCACAGCCTCTCTGGGCAACCTGTGCCAGTGCTCAGGCACCCTCACGGCAAGAAAAGTGCTTCTGATGTTCAGAGGGACCCTCTTACGTTTCAGCCTGTGCCCACGGCCTCCTGTCCTGGCACTGGGCGCCACTGGAAAGAGCCCAGCTCCACCTTTTTTGCACCCTCCCTCCACACGTGTACCTACACCGAGGAGATCCCCTGAGCTATGATCCCGTCCCAGGTAAACGAAGCACACGCCTTTTCTTTTCTTCTAAAGACAGGTGGCCTCCGCGTTTTCCCCCAGGCAGCGGGCACCACACGACAGCATTCCCCGGCATGCCGGTGCCTAAGCCAGGTAAGAAAACACGACGGCCCTGGCAACCCTCGGGCGGCCGCGGGCAGGCGAGAGCCCGACATACGGCGCCGCAGAGGCACACGCAGCCGGGGCCCCGCTGCCGTGCGATCGCCCCCCACGCTCTCCCCGACCGGCCGGCGCGGCTCCGGTGACCCCGCGCCCCACGGCGTGTCCCAGCGCGCTGCCGGGCCAAGGCCAAGGCTGCAGCCGCCGGGGCCTTCCCCCGGCCCGTCGGCCTCG